>PVKA01019314.1:0-42250 GCA_004027165.1 Ctenomys sociabilis
GGTGACAGTGGTATTGGGGGCTAAACCCAGGGTCTCTGCAATAAACTACATCTCTAGCCCTTTTATCACTTCTTATTTGCGAGTCTTGCTAAGTTGCCAAGGCTGTAAGTTTTATAAATAACTTAGAGATAGTTAAGACAGGAGTGAGGAAGACTTGCCCTCATTTTTGGAGTTCTACTGAAACAAAAATAGTGAAAAATCAAATAGTCCATGTTTTCTGAAATTTCTGCAAAGATATCTGCATAAATGTCCGGGGACAGTCCACAGGGTAAATTGTGTGCCTCATTCCTGGACATGGTAGCGTTCTGAGCAGTCTTCCTGGATTCCAAAGTCCAACTGAAGCAAGCGTAGTGTTCACCCCCTCTGGTCAACAGGGCCTCGGAACAGGAGCCTAACTGGGTTTCCTTAATCTGGGCCCCAGCCCACAGGAAAATGCTAGAAAGTATCACTTTTTCTCTGCTACCACAGCTTACCTTAGCTCCAGAAGGTATAGGTAGAAAATTCCTAGGGAAAACTGTGGAGGTATTCCTGGCTCCCCTCTGTCAATTACATGGGTGACATGTAACTTAAAAGAGAATGAGTATTTTCCTGTGTTATCACCTCACCACCCCAGGAAGCCATATCCGCTCTCCTAACAGCTCCTTGTGGACCCTAGAGTGGTCTCTTCAGTAAATTGGTTTTGAAATTGGGTCACATCCTGGCTTGGACTTCCACTTATGCAACCTAATGGAAGAAAGAGGGTACATCTGTACACAACTTAATATAGTATAGCAAAAGACACACAGTGGTGATAGCTGCTATGTATTTACCACTTAAATCTTGAGAAGATTGGTGGGTGTGGGAGATTCTGATGTTCTTCTGATCTTAAAATCTCTGGTTAGCCAATAATAACACACTAGCACACCAATTATACCAGCTGTCATCAGGCAGAACCACGCTGTCAAAGTCATCAATACAGTGACAGTCCCCTTTACTTTGAAAATTGTCCTTGATCAGTGTCAAAAGCTTTAATCATTCAGAAATGTCTAAATGAATCCCAACAGAGAAAATTGTGTGGGGGTCTATGGATTTAGGTCTGAACAAAGAATGGTTCAGAGATTCTTTTTTGGAGTGGTAGAGGATATTTTTGGAGATCTCAGTCTTTCAGAGAGGTGACTGGAAAGGGGACTCCAAAAATTTACCTCGGATGCCTAGAAAATAAGAGACTCTTTGCTTTGAGATGCTTTGACTATGTAACAGGAGGTGGCCTTCAGGGATCGAGCAGTGCTGGCAACATGTTGTACTATCCCAACCAATTACTACCGAGGGACAGTTTAGCATCTCACCTAGCAATACTCTGAGCACTGAAATCCATTTTCTATCAAATTAAAAATTCCCTTTAAAGAAGAGAATCATGTAGGCTTACAGGAGAACAGGGGAAAGAGCAAGGCAGAGTTGAGTTAAAGTGTAAAGCATTGCCCATCTCTCTGCCAGCCTCCTTATTTTCTGGATGTGGGGGCCAAAGTCCTTCTTTTGAAGTTGTATTTTCTGTTATTCTTCACCACATACTCTGTGGGCTTTGTGCTCCAGGCCCATACTTTGGACCTATCTTCCTAGTTTCTCTTCCAAAGTGACAGGTTTTATTGTTTGTGTTTGTGTAGACTGTCTCATTACACAAAAATATGCCTCTACAGCTTTAGGTAGACCTGCTCTACCACAGAAGTGGCTTTCATCTGTTTGTGTGATCTGCTTGAGCACAGGGACTGGCCCTGGGGCTGGCCAGTGTCCCAGTGAGGTCTGAAGGTCCCATCTCACATCTTACATTTTGGCTTACCTTGCCTCTGTGTCCTCAAAGCTACCCGGCCTATTCTGAGATGACTTTTGATTAGAAACTTTATATATAGCTTGGGATTGAGGGTAAGGATCATAATTTCTCAGTTCTGACCTTTAGCTCTTAGTCTCATGTGGCTCATAACTTTTCTAATAGGCCTATTTCCTTAAAAGAAAATTAATGGTCCTCCACTTCTATAGGGAAACTCAAATGATCCACATAGCTGGTGTGTTCCATTCAAGCCAGTCTCTGAACATTGATTTGGTTTTTATCTGTAAACATTTATGGAAAATGCAGACAACATTCAGTAGGAAGAAAAGAATCGATCTTGGCAGGAGAACTGGGCAGGATTTTTTTTTTTTTAAAGAATATGGGATCAGTCAAGTATGGTAGCATCCACCTATAACCCAAGCACTTTGAGAGGCTGAGATAGGTGGATTGCAAGTTCAAGGGCAGCCTGGGCCATTTAGTGATGAGGTGAGATCCCAAGTCACAAACTCAGAAAAGGACTTGAGATGTAGGTCAGTGTGAAAGCCCTACAAAAATAAAATAATAATTTTAAAAAGAAGATTTTACCTAAACTGGACTCCAAGAATGGATGAGATTTGACAGGAGGAAGAGGAGAGAGGGTCTTCAAGTGGTGGGGTCAGCAAGAGGAGAGGGCAGAAGAGGCTAGACAAGATCAGCTTGGAAAAGCCAAGACCATCTAAAGGCTAGGCTGGGACCAGCTGTTTGTGTGCTTGGTTTCTTTCTTTGAACTTTTCATTATGAATTTTGTGTTGTGATAAAGTATCTGTAACATAAACTTTACCACTGTAGCCATTTGTAATTGTACAGCTCAGAGGCCTGCATTACATTCACCATATTACACAACCATCACCACCATTCATGACTAGGACTTTATTCTTCAGAATTGAAACTCTAGCCAGGAAGATAGCTCAGTGGCATAAGTGCCTGCCTGGCAAGCTCAAGGTCCTGAGTTTGATCCCTGGTAACACACACAAACACACACACACTCACACATGCACACGCACACACACACACACACACACACACACACACACAAATTAAAACACTGACCTCATTCAATGCTAGCTCCCCAGTGCTATCCCAAATTCCTGGTGTCACCATTCACCTTTCTGTCTCTGTGTATTGGACCTCTCTAGATACTTGGTACAAATGGAACTCCATGGTATAAGACCTTTTACAGTAAACTTACTTTGCTCAAGGTTCTAGTATGTGTTGGAAATCCCTTCCTTCTAAGGCAAAGTCATATTTATGTACTTGCTTTCTCATCTGCCTCCATCTCTCTCATTTTGTTTATCTACCCATCTATCAGTGGACACTTGGATTGCTTCTACCCTTCAGTTCATGTGAATAATGCTATGGAGATGGGTGTGAAATAAGAAACCTTAAGCTTCCATACTCGAGAAGGGAGGGGAACAGGGGACAGCCATAATCCAAACTCAACAAGTACCAACAATTTGCTATATGTACTTCGTCTTCTTCTTTATCAAAAATACCTCATTTGGGCTGGGGAGATAGCTCGGTGGTCTAAGCACCTGCCTGGCAAGTGCAAGGAACTTGGCTCAATCCCTGGTATTGCATGCTGGGCTGGCCCCAGAAAGCCGGGCACACCATGCTAGCCACAAAAGCCAGATGTAGTAGTGCACGTCTGCAGCCCCAGAACTGGGGAGGCTGAAACAGGAGGATAACTATGAGTCTGCGCTGCATAGTGAGATCCTGCACCAAAAAATAAAGAAGTAAATAAGTAAATGATTTAAAAAATTACATTAAAATATCTGCTTGAGGGCCGGCCAGATAGCTCCTCAGACTAAAGCACCTGATTAGGCAGAGCTCAAGGACTGGGGTTTGATTCCCAGCATGCTGAGCCAGCCCTGGCCCTGGGTACCCTGAGGTGGGCATAGTGGCACACACCTGTCATCCCAGCTCTTGGGAGGCTGAAAATAGGAGAAATACTACAAGTCTGATTTGTAGACCCTGTACTAAATACAAACAAAACAAAACAAAATCTGTGTAATTTGTAGAGAATCACTTGGGGTGTAAATCACAAATACCAGAACCCTTACCTTATTTATGTCAGTCCCACTCTCTATGACTTTGCTGTTTGGCATCACATCCAACAAAGTTACGTTTCCTAACATCGCCTGGGCTTGCTTCACATCCTAGTGTCCCCAACTATCTCTTCCTTGCCACTTCCTGCTTTCTTTTCCCAAACAAAAATCAGATGAACAAGCGTGTCATGTGATAGAGCAGCTTTGACTCTGGGAGGCGGCTAAAAGGGAGTCGCTGGACGCTAGAGCTGGGAGCAGGGAGACCAAGCTGCGATCTGGTGTTGCCTGCCGCAGCCTCTCCTAGCCCTTGGGGGCCAACTCCAGCTTTTGGCAGGGGATTTAAGAGGCTAAAGTAAGTCAGACACAGAAAGTTAAATAGTACATGCTTTCTCTTCCACAAGAAACCCGAAGTATAAATCAATTCAAGAGTAAAATAGAGAAGAGATGGCAGGAAATAGGGGAGCAGTCTTTTTGGAAGGAGGAAAGGAGATTAAAGAGGATCATGCCATGTTCAGTTCCTCAAAATGCATGCAGGTTTGTATGTATCCCAAACATATACTGACTTAAAAAAAAAAAAAGCTTTTAAGAAATAAAGAGCAGCTATAAAAAATAAAATAAGTATATAGCTATACTCTCGTAATTCACTGATTAGAGACATCTGCTATAATAACGTCTGTAAGTATAGTATCATGTATGCACCTTGTATGACACCAAAACATTACAAAAATGGTTTGCAATGTATTAATTTATCGAATCTGTCCTGTTAATTTGTCTTGAAACTGTCTCATTGTTATCTGTTCTTCAATTAAAAAATAAATAAATTTTTTTTAAAAAAGAAAGAAAGAGGCCGAAGGGTCCTGGACAAACCTGGCAGAAGGGCTCAGGGGGCCTTCATCTATCTGGCATAGGCTTTGGCCAAATCTTTGTTGCATCTGAAAAATAACTTGACCATGATTCACTACCAACAACCAGGAGTTCTGAGCACCCCAGCCCCAAGCTCTTGTGTCTAAGTGAATAACGCAGCTGTTTCTGCTACTTCAGCCTGTGCCTTTGTGCCCTGTTATATACAGGAATTCACAATGTATGCAGCCACTCATGTTCTCCTGCAGGTTTCTCCTTCCCTCTCGGGTAAAGAGAAAGTGTTCCTGGGGATGCAGGCCGACTCTGGGTGCTGCTGCAGTGGGCTGTTTTCTCCCCAGGGCACTGAAGTCTGCATCTTCCCTAGCACTGAGCTAAGCATCCCTAAATCCTTAATCTGTCATTGAATCAGCAGTACGTTTACCTAGTGACAACTGTTTACTCAGCACTGAGGGAGAATCAAGGGAAATATAAAGCAACTGAGTCCAGGAAAGGGAGAACAGATGCAAGCGTAATGATTAGGGAATCGATGTTTTCAACCAAGGATGCACAGGGTAACAGATGTCCGAAGAAGGGGTGAGATTAGAATGAAGGGAAGAAGGATTCAAAGGGCTTCCAAGGAAAGATGAAGTCAGAGGGTCCCAAAGGAGGTGTGGGCAGTGACTAAGAGATAGGGAAATGGGCAAGAGTTCCATCCCATGAGTCTTGTGGGAGCCGAGATTAGCGAACACCATGCTTCATGGTGCTGTTCATGGAAATGCTTCACTGAATGGACATAACAGCTGTCAGGGTCCCAAAGAGGAAGGTCACTGGGGACTAGGACATCAGAAGTCTCCTGCAAAGATCCTCTCGCCTATTTCCAAGGAAGTATTCCCTTCATTCTTCCCTGTAGCCTAGAATTATCCTTTTCTTTAGATAGGACAGCTTAATTCTTAACAGGTGGAAATGGGATATTTGTAACATATCATTACTGGTAAAGCATTACCCTTCGACTGCTTTAATTTAGGAACTCTTTATTTTAGACTAGATGCCTTGAAGGTAAACATCTCTTATGGTCTCCATAAGTCATAGGCAAGCTGTATCACTTGGTCTCCTCTTGACTTGCAGTTGTATTTCTGGGAGATTTTGCTTAAAGCTTGATGCTGTGACATTTGATCAAGGGCTTGGCCTCTAGCAATTGCAGCAGTACTCTGTGTCTCCTGGGACACCCTGGAGCGAGTGTGAAGGTTGCAGTTCCAGGAGCCTCAGGCCACACCCAACTGGCTGCTGGTCTTGGTATGTTTCTTTCAGAGTTTCCAGGGTAGATATGGGGTTGTAGCATGATGATAAGGACTCTCTGGCTTGGGCCTAAAACAGTTTGGCTCTAACACATCCTCCCTATCTCCTTATGGGCCTAATAAAGAGCACTGACCCTCCTGGCTGTCATGTGAGGTGACCCACTGTGGTGACCCAGGACTTGACTGTAACCCTGCCACTTACAGGTTATCTGGGCTTGAACAATCCAACCTATTTTTCTTCAGTTTCCTGGTCAGTAGAACTGTAGTAATAATATCTAATGTCAAGGATTGTCCCAGGGATTATAAATTATAGCATTCCTCAACTTCTGCCATATATGGTGACCCAAGGTACATCGTGGCCCCTGAGAAGAATAATAGGCTGTGAGACAGTTCTGTCCCAAGGATCCAGCCCCCCCTCCAGAGTAGTGTTAATGCAGATCTATGGTATTTTCAGAAAGTTCTAGTATTTTCCATTTTGCATCTGTGCCAAGGTTAGTTTGCACCTTCTCAAGTTCTACTGAGAGGTGGAAGAGAGAAATGAGGTAAATGTGCAACAGCTTTCTCCAGCTTTATTTCACCTCCAATCCTCCTTCACCTCTCTACTCTGAATTTCTTCTAATATCTGCTCCATTTTAAAGTGGCTGTGAGGGCCGACAAGCTAGCTCAGCAGTCTAAAGTGTCTGCTTAGGCAAGCTCGGGCTCCTGCAGGGAACCGCAGTTCGATCCCTGGCACCACGTGATGCACCAGCCCTGCCCTCAGGGCCAGCTGAACTGGCCAAAATAAATAAATAAAGTGGTTGTGACATGTTTTAAATATGTGCCTCCCACCTCTGGCTACTTCAACCCTCTGCTCTCATGAAGTTCTTCAGTCATTCCCAGACCGCTGCTGTCCTGGGCACCAGCGCAACCTCTTCACTTCGTGTCTCATCCCTGCGTTCTGACCCTCGTAGCCCCTGCCACCATCTACTTGTTTGGGTCTCATCTTTCCGATTGTGCGTGTATATGTGTATGGGGTATGTATGTGTGCCTGGAACTGAACCCAGGGACAGTTTACCGCTGAGCTCCTTCCCCAGCGTTTTTCAGCATTCACTTTGAGATAGGTCTCATTTAGTTGCTCGGGCTGGCCTTGAACTTGTGATCCTTCTGTCTCAGCCTCCCAAGTAACTGTGGTTTTTTTTCCTTATGCAAAGACACCTGGCTTTGGACACACTCCAGAAGGGATCCCTAGGAGCATGAACGTTTCCGAAGAACTGAACCTCACATCACAACAGCACTGCAGAGCTCCCAGCAGTTCATTGTCTTAAACCTCCTTCCTGCTTCTTAGGATGTGGGCGCTGAGGCATGGGGACCCTCAGTGTCTCCCCAACCTTCTGTCTTGGCCCCAGGTGGTGCCCAACCCTGGTGCGCCCACATTGCTAGCTCAGTGCTGGCCCCAGCTTGCCTTGCTCCCCTTCAGCAAATCTGCATTCTGTTTACTCTGCCTATTTCTATGCATATGGCTTTCTATATCAGGGAAAGGGAGAGAGGACAGCGCTGGGGGTTGGGAACAGGTTGGAGCTAGAGAGCTATAATTAATTCTTTTTCCCACACAAACTACTGAAATACCACGTATAATAAACAGCATCACCCACAAAATGCCACAGTTATAGCGCTGCTTCATATTCAGGAGGAAAGAGGAGGGGGTGGTGCTAATTAACAGGTGGAAGTGGGATATTTACAACATACTATTACTGCTAATAGGATCATCTTCAACCTTCTAATCATGGCGGAGGTGCGGGAATCCTCCCACCTGTGTAGCTGCCCTGACCTGGAAGGCGGCACGACATGGTAGGCCTGTGAGTCCCTTCTGCTCTTCACACCCCAAAGACGGGGGCGGGGTGACAAAAGGTCAGGCAGCATCTCAGATGGAGGAGGAGTGTGTCACTAGTCCAGAAAAAAAAGCCGCATTGTCAGGCAGCTATGCTTCATCTATGGATCACCTAAAACTGTTCCTGGTCTCCTTGGGTGCCTCTTCTCCCCGGATTTTAGGAAAAACCAAGGGAAGGATCTCAGTCCAAAAATCAGAAGAGGCCAGCCACCCATTACTTTTCTGCCACTGACACCCACTCCTATCTGCTCTTCTCCAACCTGTTTCACAAAGATGTCCTTTGCCATTCATCCGATGTCCTTCAGGGAATCCCCAAGCCTGTTGCTTCAGAGCTTCGAAGGCCTGGAGAGCCATGGTGACCTTCAAGGCTCACCCAGTTCAGGCCTCTCATGTGACGGAAAGATAACAGAGCCTCAGAAATAGGGAGTGACAATGCTGAGTTTAGCCAACACCTGGGCATCCACTGCCTCTCCATAGTAGCCCTATCTGCTCACAGGTGAGAGCCCACTTCAGATGTGGGGTTCAAAAAAAAATGGGATAAAGTTCAGGGGACGAAATATTTTTAACATAGAGAATCAGCACAGTGGCCACTCAATGGTCTATTAGAAGTCCAGGTGATACCAAGAGGGAGGTCACAAAGAAGATCATTGTCACAGAGTCCAAGCGAGAGAAGAAAGGATGAGGGAGTGGGGGAAGAGCCTACCTCAGCCGTCATCGCACTTTAAGTGGTATTGCAGTCTGCCCCTTGATTCCATCCACGCACAGCAACTCTCTAAAACATTTGGGATTGTTGTCATCCAAGAAAGGAACAGAGCCAAGAGTCCAAAATGTCATCCGGTTGAACTTTTTTTTCTCCCTGTGAACATGTTGGCAAGGGGGAAGTGAGAATAGTGTCACATGGTGGTCATCATCCCCCAGGAAGGACTGTGGTGTCGATGGGCCTGCATTGAAGGCTGAGAGTCAGGTAGAAGGTAGACTCCAATGGGAGCTCAAAGTAATGAACTCATGGAAGTCTCTCTCCAAAATCCTAGTGACTGATGGTCGCACCCCCCTTCTTTCCCTTCTCAGTTGTGTGAGGAGAAAAAAGACAACCCAAGCTTGACCCTGAGAGATTAGCAAAGGTTCTCCTTGGGCTTGCTTTAGCATAGAGTCCTGAGGGCCTATGTGCTGCAAACCACCCTCCCTCAGTTGGCAGAAGCTCTGGGAGCAATGTCACTCCTTGCTGGACCCCTCCTGCAAATGCTCAGATCAGCAGGCCTGCTACACCGCAGCTAGCCTCCAATTTAGAATGGGCATGTTCCAGATTTTTTTCTGCGGTGTGGGGATTTGGAACTCAGAACATTCTCAGGTAGGAACCATGTTTTGAGTAGGTGGCAGACTCCCAGGCAGTATGTAAAAGCCCACTTAGCCTTTCTATAAAGGAGCAAAACTAAGAGCCTTAGCTATGGCTTCAGCACTCTCATTTGCTGCCTATGTGGCCGTGAACGAGTCATTTAGCCTCTGGTCTTCTCACCTGAAGGCTTCTTACTCCTATTGAATAAGATAGAAACAAATCACTGTTACAAATAGTTCTATGGGAAGTTGTATTCCAATTTCTAATACGCAATGCTGGCTTTGCATTTCCTTCCCCCACGCCGGGGCTGGAAGGGAATGATGCCTTGTGCACCTTACTTCCATGTAGCCCAGCGCCTGGCTTCTGCAGCCCTGGGCAACTGGGGACTCAGTAGGACTAGAGCCATAAAATTCATCTCTGGCACATGGCAGCAGGGGAAATGGGAAAGGGCCCAGTTTGGCTGTACTGGGTCTGAATAAGGGTCATTTTCAGAGTCAGGAGATTGGGGGTGGAGAGGACAGATGAGTGGTCACGGAGGCAGGGCTGAGGTGCTGCAGGGCTCTACCACATTGGCACTCAGGAAGGTTTGCCCCAGGGGTAAGGGTGAGGCAAAGTGGGGCAAAGGGAAGGTCAAAGTCTTGGTTTGACTTTCACAGACTGGAATTGATAGTGGCTCTTGGAGTGTAAGCAGAGGTACAAATTGAAATTCTGAGTGCCAGGATTGAAAAGGAGCCCTCTTCATGCCTGGAACTTCAGAAAACCTTTGCTGTCCAGGTACAGTGAGGATAAAGAGATCCTTCTTTTGCAGCACTGCTCAGGTGGCAGCTGGGACCCAGGCCCTGTGCACGGAGTCTGGGAAACAGCCCCCGCCTCTGATGCTCTCTGCGCCTGTTCCACTCAACCGCAGGGTTTCTCTCATTGTCAAAGCTTGGAGCCTCAGACACGTGTGGTCTTTCCGCTGGGCCATCTGCAAGAGCATGTGGGAGGCAAATTAGACTATTAAACAGGGAGCGGAAAATCAGATTTGCTGGGCTGGTTGATGAAGAGTCTGTGCTTTCTGGAAGCTGTAGGAGGTGCTGCAGAAGACTCCATTGAGCTGTGTTCCAATGGCCTCTGATGGGAGCTTCCAGGGCTGGCTGCTGGGGCAACACGGCCACTGTCCAACCGTCCCTATCTAATGATGAGGCGGTGAGACCCAGAAAGGTGATCAAAGCTGAGGCAACCCCACTCTTTGTCAAAGCACCTTGAATATTTCTTTTCTATCTATTTTAGGGAGGGATCTACAGGGTGTTCAGGGTGTTACTACTAGATTGGACTTGTAGTGATCTGCCTGTTTACAGCCTCCCAAGAGCTGGGATTGCAGGCTTGTGCCTCCACACCGCATCTCAATTACTGACTCGGTGTGCCCCAGGATTGAACCCCCAACCCCTGTGCCTGCTTACAGGCGCTTCAATCCACTGAGCTACTTGACCAGCCCTCAGCCTGTAGATTGCTAAGGAAGAGGCAATTGAGAGAGTGGGGCAAAGGGCACCCTCATCAGCAGGAAGGTGCATCATCTCCCTGTCGTCCCAAATTAGAGAGCATCGGCTGTAATCAATGTGCTCTGAATTCGCGGACAGCACAGCTTCAGCACCTGTTTGCTGCCTTTGCTGTTTTCCTTAATTTTGAAAAGGTTTCACATCAGTGCAGATTTTAGCAAATTTCCCTCCTCCTTCCCAACTTCCCTCCTGCTTTCTCATTTTTTCATCTTTGGGTGCCTGACCTTGCTTGCACCGCAAGTGGGCGTAGCCGGTTGAGGTCTTTCTCCTTACTCTGGGGTTGGGACCGTCGCCATCTGGTGGGCCCTGGGCTTCGTTCTGCGTCTGACTTAGGCAGATGATGACCAGAATAAGCAGGCATGCCGGGCGTGGTGGTGCATGCCTGTAATCCCAGCACTCGGGAGGCTGAGACAGGAGGATTGTTGTGAGTTCGAGACCAGCCTGAGCTACAAAGTGAGCTTAAGGCCAGCCTGAACTGCACAGTGAGACCCTGTCTCAAAAAGACCAAAAAAAAAAAAAAAAAAAAAAAAAAAAAAAAAAAAAAAAAAACAGAATAAGCAGGCATGAAGAAAGAGTGGGAAACATGTGGTGTGGTAGACTTGCACTCGCATCTAAGGGCTAATATCTACTCTGGACAGATAAGAACTTGGGCCTTTTGACCCAGTCTTGGGCTCTATCTATGACACTTGAGCTCAAGTGAGGTGTTTGCCACTTCAGGAGGAGTTGGGGGTAATGGAATGATTTTTATAATCATAAATGCCCTGTGAGGATGACTTGTCCTTAGTTAACTTTTCTAGACACCCAAGGGCTTCTGCTGGGTAACTGGTTTCACCCTGTTTTCAGGACATGCGTCTCTGTTGTTTCTTGGAAGGTGGTGTAGAGGTGTTGATTTGTTAGCTGCCTTTGCATATGCTAAACTAAGAATCAGCTGCCTTCCAGGCTGCTAAATCTTCAAGGGCCTGTGTTCATCGTTGTAGATCCTTTTCTTCCTTCCACCGGGCCCTGGGACTTCATGCTTTAATTCCTCTTTTATAGTTGTGCCTTACTTTGGGTCTTGGGATTTTTATTGCTCCTTTCTTGTCTTATCTAAAAATAAATTCACAGGTAGTTTCCTTTTGAAAAGACAACTTAGGAGGAGACAACAAAAATACTTATTTGGGAACTTTAAAAACCATTAGTCTCCTCTGTAGCAAACTCTGCTGGGTACCAGCGCACAAAGAGGAATACAAGATGATACCTGATCTTGTTTCCCGTGGTCAAATGGAAGTGACGGCGAGGGTGCAAATAATTGTACCATGGCACTATGAGTGCCGTGGCACACCATTTGCCTGCCACAGGCATTCTCCTACGTTCACACCACCGTTCGGGCAGTTCTGGCATTTTAGATTAAGCTTGGTAGGGTTTATGGATTCTATTTTTTTTTTTTTTAATGTTTCCTAGACCTATACATCAGATAATAAGAAAGACAAATCCAAATTAAGACTGAGGCTGAGAAGCACATAGCAGTTTCTGTATCTCTTCCTTGTCTCTGCTTTGCAGTTGATTTTGAGCTGAGCAGGCCCTGGCCTTTGGCTGATACCAATGGACTCACACCTGCGTTCTTCCATTATCTCCTACCACTTGATGGGGCAAAAGAGACTCCACTTTAAGGGAGGGTCACTTAAGTTCACTTAAACTATAGATAAGCTCGCTCCCTCCCTCATGCCCTCCCACACCCCATAAGCTCACCTAGAGAAAAACCAGGATCATAAAATAGGAACCAATAGTCAGAACAGCGTGGGGATAGGGTAAGCATCAACATACACTGTCCCATGATAGGCAGATGGTCTGCAGGGTCTGGGAATGTAAACCTTGCGGCAGGCAGTCGTGTGACATTCTGGTAAAATTCCTGAAAATGAGGTAATGTGGCTACTATAGAAACCTGAAAAGCACACTGACCCGGAGGTAAAGTCCAAATGGGGGCAACAATTTGAGAGTCTTGACCCGAAGTGACAGTGTTGGTCTCCAGCTCACAATGAAAGCCTCCTTGCTCCTGCGCCTTCAGTCTCTCTCTTGTGGGTACCAGAACAGTTTCACCTTGAGCCCTAGGATGAATGTGTCCCCTTCGTTTGGATCCATTATGCCCTCCCTCTTCTAAGGCTGTTTCATATTTCCTAGAACCTCCCATGTCCTCCTTTTAGTTGAAGGCGGGGAATACACCCACCCCTCCCCAGAATAGTGCCTTTGATCTATACTCTTATTTAAGGCAGCCGGCAGTACTATATCTGAGTTAAGACTTTCATGCAATTTCACTGCTTTCAACCCCCCTTTCTGATTCCAACAGATCCTTTTTTTTTTTTTTTGGCGGAACTGGGCATTGAACTCAGGACCCAGCACTTGCCATGCAAATGCTTATTCTACTGAGCTATCTCCCCAGGCCATAGCCTTTCATGAAATTTCAGAAAAAGGTGTCTAAGTTCCTTTTAGAGCAAGAGCCTCTGTAACAAGACCCTTGCAGCCTGCTCTTCATAGAGAATCCAGTGGTCAAGGATGGCTTTGGAAGACAGTCGCCTCTGAGCTGGGCTAGAGTGTGAGTGCTGGGACACGAGATTGTTCTGAGGAGGAGAAGTCACAGGTGAAGCCCACAGCAACAGGAGGTGTGCAGAACAGGGCACACCCAGTGGGCTGTCCTCTCTGCCCTCCACTCTGAGGATAGCCAGTTGTCTAGGTTTGCTTCCTTACTTTCTGGAGCCTTCTCCCAAGGACTGAGGTCCTCCTCCTCCTCCTCCTCCTCCTCCTTGTTCTCCTTTTCTTCTTCCTCCTTCTTTTTCTCTTCCTTCTCTTGCTCCTCCTCCTCTTGGAGGTCTATCCTGGGAGTGCTATTAGGAGGACCCGAAGTGCGAGTCAGTGTCATTAAGGATCCAAGCCTCTCTCCGATGGGTAATTGATCCTTTAGGGTTGCTATGATGGGAGTTCCCGCTACCCTGATTCTATCTGATGTAGAGTATAATTTTTAAAAGTTTAAAGGGCGATTCTGGGGCAGGAGAGATGGCTCAGTGGAATAAGCACTTCCCTGGCAAGCGCAAGGGCCTGAGTTCAATCCCTGGTTCTGCAAATAAATAAATAAATTAATAAATAAATAATAAAGTGTGATTCTTAGAATAGCATGCATATGTTGCAAATTATATTCAACTAGTTAATGAGGGAGGAAAGAAGAGGGAAGAGTGGATTCAAAGCCCATTGAAGATCAAGAATTACATATGCCATAGGGAAGTATATCTAAGGCATACTTACAGAATAAACTTGCTAGATAAGATGCAATAAACCACAGGGCAATAAATACTAATGACTTTTTCTGAAGGACAAAAACTTACCTATATCTCTACAGGTCCATGTTCATTTGCTTGGCAATTAGACAGAATCACTTATTTGCTATCAGTTCCCTAAAAGCTAACATCTATCCTAACAAGTTGTAAGTAGCCTAATCAATAGTAAACAGCAAATCAAACCAAAGTGCATATCCCTGAAGAAGCAGGTAATTACAGGCGAACACCATAGTGAAAAGACCTATGATAAATCCGTAAGTCTTGGCTAGCATTTTCAAACATCAGGTGATTTTTTTTTTCTTCATTAATAGCAGCAGCCCGGCATAGTGGTGTTATGCTTCTAATCCCAGCAGTCTGGGAAGCTGAGGCTTTAGTATCACAAGTTTGAGCTTAGCATGGGCAGTTTGGCAGCTTAGTAAGACCCTGTCTCGAAATGAAATTTTTAAAAATGATAAAGGGCCGAGGAAGTAGCTCAGTGGGAATGTTCTGGGTTCAGTTGCCAGTACTGCAACCAGCCAATCAGTCAGTCAATAAAATAAAATAGCATCCTACATACACCAGCATGGAAAGCCTTCCACTGTGCCAGGGGTTCACAAGGACGGGAGAGGCACAGTCCTGCCCTCTGGGGGCTGATGGCGGCGTGAAGTGGCACTCCAAGAAGGGCTAGGAGGAGGGGCTGGCTGACAATCGACACTATTCAGGTTCTGGGGGAGAAGAATCCATTCTGGTATAAAAGAGCAGGAAAGCTCCTGAGGAAGCGCCTTAGCGCCTGTGGGTGCAGCTAACCTCGTGTTCCCCTTGTCTGGAGTGTGGGTGTCTGCGGGTCTGCCTGCAGAGGTGGAGCGCGGTGCTCCCTCCTTTGTGCAGTCTGCAGGGAAGTGAGTCGGATTTCTTTCGTGTTCCTTTTCTCCTTCCCTCTCGCGCCTGTCATTCCCGCTGACTTTTCCTCCATCGCTTTAGGAGCCCTGTGTTGGCAGTGATCAAATTCTTCGCTCTTTGGGGGGTACAGTGGGTGTGCCTCCGTGTCACCAGCCCCGCTAGGATCAAGTGTGTCAGAGCTCTGTGCTAAGACAATAGGGGCAAGGGGAGGAGAGGAGAGGTGAAAGGCTGGGGGCAGGTTGAAGTCTGAGCAGTTGCCTGGAGACAAGTGGACAGGTAGAGGAGTGAGCTCGACTGACAGGCTACCACAGACAAATGTCACAGCCTTGGCTAGTTGGGTCTGTAATTACCTGAGCTCCAACCACTCTGTTATTATAGGTACTTAGCTGTGTCAAGGTGAACCTGAGTGTTGGCAGCAGCCTCGAATGTGCGGATGGATCTGAGTTATGAGCAAAAAGGAGGGAGAGACAGGAGAACAAAGGAGGCCCCATTGTCCTTGAGCCCCTGTAAGGAGGAGCCCACCACCCTGGGCAGGACTCCGCCTGCATTCTGTGTTCTGTAATCATGTGGAGGCTAGGTCCCAACAGGAAAGGGCAGTGCTGTCACTCTTTATATGGGTGCTATAAATTTCATGTGCCCTGGGCATATGGCTATTTGAAAGATTGATTTTGGAGTCACAGAGAACCCAGACAGAAACTACATGATGGCAAAAGCCAGAACAGGGCACCATGGCAAAGCTGTTCTGCCCCTGGCTTCCTGGCAGGTCCCTGGGAGGTGGACAGGGGTGTGGCACACAGCACTCCATGGGATCCATCTAATGACTTAAAGAGCAAAGGTTTGGAGTCAAGGGCTCTAGCAACATCCTATTGTGCACTCCTGGAAATCTATCTATTCTACCATCACTGAGCGTGCGTCCTTGCTATAAAGGGACATGTTAGGGCTTCTTTGATTCAATCTGGTCATTTCTCGGGTGTGTATCCCCGCGCTGAGCACAAGGTAGATGCTCAGAGCTTTCAGCTGCCCATTTTGAGGCACTCAGCCCTGCAGGATGAGAGCCTAGGATGTTTTGCCCTCCTGTGATAGGGAAGAGCTCGGTCTGTCCTGGTTGGAATATTGCCTGTCCCTTGCTAAGCATAATCCTGAGCAGGGAGCTCAGTGCATATTTTCTCATTTCTAGAAATGGGAATAATAATGGATCCTGTCTCCTCTTAGTGAAAGTACTAAGTGAGATAATCTACTCTATGTTGACTATTTAGCTCCATGCCTGGAGCGTGGGCCACCCTCAGTCTTTATTAGCTTGTTTACTGCTTCAGGAAATCCCTTGCTCTGACAGTTCCTAATCCTGGAGGAAGGAAGCAGCTATGGGCACAACTACAGACAGGGGCTTCCTCCCCAAGAAGCAAAATATAGTGATTCCTGCACTACTTTGTCCTCTTCAATTTGAAGAAGGTGCTCATTTCCAATATGACCCTGGGACTCATGGCCACCCAGCAGGGAAGCAGGATAAGGTGTTGGTCGCCATTGTATGGAGATTCCCAGGTGGGCTGTGCCACCAGCTGGGCAAGATGAGTTAATTTCCCATGGTTCTGGAGGCCAGAAAGTCCAAATCAAGCTCTCTGGAAAGCTACATGGCCCCTGAAAGGCTCTGGGAGAGGCTCTTCCTTGTCTCCTTCAGGTTCTAGTAGCCTCAGCATACTTCGGTTTGGGGATAAATCGCCCCAATCTGTTTGACTCTTCACATGACCTTTCGCCTGGGTTCTGGGTCTCCATTTTATATGGGTCAAGGAATTGGATGTTAGGAGCCACGTGAAATCTAGTGTGGTTCTCTCGAGGTCTTTAACTTAGTGACATTTACACGTAACTCCATCTGTCCAGATTTTTTTCTCCAGATAAAGTCACATTCACAGGAACCAGGACTTGGCCAGAGGAGGGGAATTCATCATGCTACCGGGCTTTCTGGATGTCCAGAGATAAGGCTGCCATCTGTCTATGCCGCTCACCTTGACCTTGACTTTGACCTTATGTGGGGCTGGCTTCCCACCCTCGGTACATGAGAAACCGCTCCTCATCTATCTCCCAGACTATGAAAATCCAATGAGCTAATGCATATAAAAGTTCTTTTGTATGAATATTAGGATTAGTTTGTTATCATTGCAGTCCCTCCCTCCCCTAAGCTAAATGGGGTCTCCTAGGAAACTGGGTTCTTTCTAGTTTGTGCACCTGCCCTCCTGCACAAGTCCAGGGAAGTGCTCCTATCAAAGGGGAGCTGATCCTGCCTCAGAGAGTACAACTGAGCTATGACAGTGCCTGTGGGGCTTGTTCTTGCCCTGCCATGAAACCCTCTGGGTTCCTTCCCCTTGAGAGTGAAGACGAGCTTCCTGGTGTGGAGAAGCTACCATGACAGGCTCTACAGACAGATTTTCATTTTAATGGATGTGTCAGAGCATTAAGATGTCTGTGTTACAATCTCCGTTAAAATGGAAGCCCATTGCCACAGGGCACAGAGGAGGTGTGCTATATTATTTATTGGTTTTTTTTTTTTTTTTTTAATCTGTTTTCTTAAAACTGTGCTGTTCAGGTTCAAAAGGCAGATAAAATGGGCACCCCCCTCTCCCTGCCCTGTCATTTTCCAGCTCACATCTGTTCCCCAAGCGTTGTATGTTAAATGTTACATTACCAGAAGCCCTATGTGGTATCGCTGGAATCTGATTTGCTCAGCTTCCTGGCAGTGTGTAGGAGGAATTGTTTCCACTCTTTCCTTTCTCAGGAAGGTCTTGGGGGCTTTTTTTTTCATCTCCTGTGTTCTTGCCTCTTCTCTATCTTGTACCCCATGAAGCCACTGTTGTACGATGTCAGAGTCGCTACTTTTTGCCATTTCTTTGCCTTGAATCTGGATCCTGTGCTTGCCCACACCTCTAAACCTCCTTCCCAGAATGCACCAGAGTTGGTTGTGAGCTATGAATCCTAAAGACCTCTAGCAACAAAACAGCTACTAATTCAACCCCATGTTAGTTAGCAGTGGATTAAGGTCGATTATCATGATACTGGTGTTCTTACACATCATTGTAATATATATGGGGTCAAAAAGACTACTTTTCCATAAATTTAATTAACTCCTAGAAAGAGATAAGTGGAAATGCCTGTAGTATGCGTAAATTTGCACCACATTCTCATTAGGATGAGAGAGAAGTAGTTCGTGTAGGCTGACATGAGCTAGTTTTGTTCTATAGTACTAGGCCCTCAAATGCCATTTAAGATAAAATCTTGTAACAAATATTTCACTATCCTAATTCTGAAGTGGAAGTGGAATTTTATTATAATTCATGTATTTCTAGAACTCACACCCCCAGGATATATGAACTATGGATTAAATAGAGAGTAGATAATTGGTTTCTCTATAGAAAATTAATCCCCCCCCCCCCGCCCACAGAAAAAACAGGGAAGGAAAAGTAAAAAAGGAGTCAGAGGAGAGCAAGGAAGAGGAAAACGAGGCTGGGAAATGGGGGGCCATGATTCGTTCACCTCTAATTCCTTTGTTCTTCTAAGCCAGTAGTCATCAAACTGCCACCGGTAGGTAGATGCAGATATAAAGGACAATGTCTTCTGTGCTGCTATGGCAGAGTGGAGTAATAGAAACTATACAGCCTGCAGAGCCTGAAGCACTTGCTACCTGGCCCCGTAGAGCAGAGGTTGACTGAGCCCTGCGTTGAGCTTTGAGGCCCCTCTGTACTGTTCAGCACCCAGGGGTAAAATCCTTGGCAGTGATGATCCATGAGATGTTTGAAGACTGGAAAGGCTGCCCTGTTTTATGTCTGAGTAAACAAAATAAAACCAAAGGAAATAGTACTCTGTGGTCTGGATCACAAAAAACACAATCAGGTAGGAATCACATCATAAGATTACCAAGACTAAGATTATTGTTTGTAGGTTGTTTTCGGCCAGATGATCCTTGTCTTATACCATGCCCCTCAAGCATGAAAACAGCATCACGAACAGGAGCAATAGCGTGCTCACAGCCGTGGGGCCCAACATTTCCTAAATGCTTACAATATGTTTTGAGTGTCTGGAATCTATTCAAACAACCCTGGGGCAAGCGGTAGTAATGACCCATTTTCTAGATAAGAGAACTTCAGTACAGAGAGGGTAACTAGCTTTTTCAGGTTACACAGAAGCGACAGAGCTGGATAGGACCTTGTCTTATGCCTCAACCTGCGTCACAGCCCACCCACCACTCTATAAGAAGCACATCTTTTTATGGTGTTTGTCGAAATGGAAGTTTATCTGGAATTCACAGAACCACGAATTTCAGAGCTAACACACTTTGGTATACTTAGCTCAACAGAAATCTGACTTTTTCAGTAAAAAGCACTTCAGATTTAAAGTATTTGCCATGCATGCCAAGCCTGCAAGACAGTTTTTGTTACTATAACAAATACCTGAGAAATTGACAACTTAAACAGAAGAAAGATTTATTTTGGCTCCGGGCTTTAGAGCTCTCAAGCTGTGATCACTTGGCCCTGATGCTCTTGGGCCCATGGTAGCCAATGATGGTGGGAAAGCATGCCAGAAAAAGCTGGGCACCTCAAAGCCAGGGAGTAAAAAGACAAGAGGAAAAGGCCAGGGTTCCACAATATCTTTCAAGAGTGTGATCCTAAGGACCCAAAGACCTCTCATTAGGCCCCTCCTCTTAAAACTCTCTCCACTTTCCAGTAGCACCAAGCTGGAGACTAGCTTTTCAATACATGGGCTGGCCATACTTCCTAGGAACAGTCCAGACCCAAAGAGGATGGGGCATCAGGGAGGACATGTCCAGCGAGGGCCTCTCACCTGAGTTTTCTGCCTCTGAGGTTCTTTACCTTACCAAGAGGCCACACAACCTGAAGATGCATTGACTTGATTTATGCAAAAATCACCCCACCAGGGCAAGACAGGATTGAAAAAAGCTTGAGCCAAGTATCTTTGGACAAGAGGGGGTCCTGCCCCTAAGCTGAAGCAGGAGGACTCCAAAGGCTTCAAGCTGGCTGGCTCCTATGACAGTATATTCCTTCCTTCCATACTTACTGACTGTAACATGTCAATATTGTATTAACATACTTGTTCTCCACCTGGAAAACCTGTTAAAATGGGATCGAGCCCCAGAGTCTCACTCAGTAGCACCAAGGTGAAGCCTGAGATTTACCTTTCTAACAAATTCCCAGGGTGACCATTGATGCTTGAATCATACTTTGAACCACTGTGTTAAAAGTGAGAGAGAGAGAGAGAGAGAGAGAGAGAGAGAGAGAGAGAGAGAGAGAGAGACAGCCATCTAATTGAAGGCAGTAGTGGTTCCTGCCCTCAACAGAGGTTTATATGTGAGTGAATGGATGAGTGGATGGATGGATGGATGGATGGATGAGGGGGGAGATGGATGGCTAGGTGGGTAAAAGGAAGGGTGGATGAGTGGATGGAAGGAAGGAAAAAAGGATAATCTAGGGGACCAGTGAATAAAAAGATAATTGTGGTGGGGCCAGGGAGATAGCTCAGTAAAATAAGTGCTTGCCTGGCAAGCGCAAGGGCCTGAGTTCAATCCCAGTTACACACACACACACACACACACACACACACACACACACAGATAATTATGGTGCAGGAAGAACTATAATAGAAGTAAGTGTACCCCTTAGTCCATTTTTGGTGCTAAAACAGAATGTCACAGACTAGAATTTCAATGAACAAAATTGGTTGGCCCCTAACTCTCGAGGTTGGGAAGTTCAAGGCTAAGGGCCACATTTAGAGAAGGTCCTTATGATGTGTCATAACGTGACAAAGACACCCCTGGGGTGAGAGAGACCAAACAGTCTCTTGTGATGAACCCACTCTCTGGGACAGCGACCCCACCCTGGCCCTGAGGACATCAATCCATTCCGAGGGCAGAGTCCTCATGACAGCTCTCACACGCCGCAGTACTGTTGTGCTAAGGAGTACATGAGGAACACAGGGACTTTGGAGACACATTCAAACCAGAGCTGTGTAGGAATCAGAAAAGAGGCCAGGGGTCCAGAAGGTCCAGAAGGCTTTGCAAAGAAGGTGGCAGGGGGCAGGAAGGCAGGAGACAGGGAGAGAAAGTGAAAGAGCAGCAGAAACCAAGGCTTAAACAGCAATAGGGAGCCATGGATGGAGGGCTGTGAGCTGCAGAGTGACAATATGTGCTGGAGGAGATATGCCAACACTGTGACCCCAAGCACAGAGTAAAGGAGACCACCACGAATCCCTGCCATGAGGGTGACAAAGAGCCGATGGCCCAGGGGTCAGGGCACTCCTGAGGACTAGAGAGGAAAAGGAGAGACATACCTTCCTAGGTTTTCTTTGGAACCTGTAGCACTAGCCTTATGTTACTTTGTAACAATCAGGAGGTAGCTATTGAATATCTGAGGATGGGCTACAGGATGTCTGTGCTGGTGCCACTGTTGCTGTGTGACCTTGGGGAAGTTGCTAGGCTGTTCTGCGCTGCTGTCTCTTCATCTGTGAAATGAGGGTGGTTGTGCGTTGTGGAGAGGCTTCCTCGGGGTAGTGCGAGTACAATGCTGCCAAGTATATTTTAAGTGCTCTCCACTCTCCTTTCCCAGGAGAGATGTTACGGCAGAATATTTCCGTTCCATCTCTGGTCTCCGTAATTAGCCTGCTTTCTTCAAGTAAGAGAGCAGCAAGAGTCCTTCCAGTCCACAAACACAAGCTCTCGTCCTCTTTGACTGTCTTTGTCTTCTATTTTTTTTTATTTTTTATTTTTTTCTAGAAGTAATTTCATGGCTCATGCACTTGAGATTCCATCAGGAAAGCCAAGCTCCTCTATCAAGCGGAGGATCGTCCCTGCTGGGCGTTCATCGGCAAATCACAGTGCTGTTAATTAACACAATGTGGGACTCTCAGATCCTTGCAAACTCAATGTTTCTCTACTCGGGGCCTGGGGCCTTAGCTGGGGCCTCTCTAATCTCCTGAGCCCTGGGGGCCTGTGTACCTCGGACAGCCCCTTCACCCTTGCTCCATCCGGGTGCCTTCCCCCCATGGTCCTGGACATCCTCCCTCACTTGCTACCTTCCTTCTTTTTCCCACCGCAACAGTCTCCTCGTTCTGGAAAGTCTCCTGCTCCTCCCCAGCATGCAGAGAGCCCTGCATTTCTGTTCCCAGCATTTGCTTCCACTTGGCATGGCTTTCTGCACCCGTGGGACATCTGGCCAGCGTAATGAGCCTGTCTCTGCGCCACAGCTGCCAGCCTGGAGGAGCCACTTTGCCAACACAGCTATGACAAATGCCACAGAGAAAATCT
This sequence comes from Ctenomys sociabilis, assembly GCA_004027165.1. Lineage (NCBI taxonomy): Eukaryota > Metazoa > Chordata > Mammalia > Rodentia > Ctenomyidae > Ctenomys > Ctenomys sociabilis. Next base: position 22,246 of record PVKA01019314.1, read on the forward strand.
CCTGCAATGTATTCACCTGACAGGGCTGTTTGCTCTTTGCTAACACTTCAGGGACCTCTCTTCGGGCTGTGTCCTTGACTATTTCCTTCTTTTTTAAACTAAGGGTGGCCTGGGTTGCAGTAATCCACCCTCACATCATGGCTTGGTAGAGTCACCAGGACACCTAGAAATTAGGCTCAGAAAAGCCACGTCCTTCCCCTGGCCCTCGCCCCTCTTTTCTGGTGCTGACCCAGACACAGCTATCTGCTGTTGCTCTGCTATTATTAACATGTCAAATGCAACCCACTAAGCTGGATGTCAGGACACATGCCTGTAATCTCAGCACTTGGGGAGCTGAGAGAGGAGGACCTCGGGTTAAAGCCCAGCATGGGCAACTTAGTGACTTTGCAAAATGCTGTCTTCAAAAGGGCTTGGGTTGTAGGACAGTGTGAAGGCTCTGGGTTCAATCTCCAGTACTAGAAAAACAAACAACCAGTGACAGAGTTGCAGTTGGGAAGAGGGAAGAATCTGGAGGTGGATGGTGGAGATAGTCATGCAGCAATGAATGTGCTTAGTATTGCTGAACTGCACATTTAAAAGTGGTTAAAGTGGTACATTTTATGTTATGCATAAACAGTTTTCAAAGAACTGGGAAACCATCCCCCTAAAAAGTAAATCATAATATGAACATTTAGGAGAAAAGCATAGATATACCTCATTTACAGCTCTGTTTGTTTATTTGGTACAGGGTCTTGCTATGCAGGTCAGACTCATAGCGGCCCTTCTGGCTCAGCTTCCCCAGTGCCAGGATTATAACCATGCATCACCACTTCTGGCTTTGGTGGACAGCTTGGTGCCAGGCAGGCCTGGTATGCAGTGCCAGGGATTGAACCCAGGTCCTTGCACTTTCCAGGCAGGCTTAAAGTTCTGTTTATTGACTCACACTCCCTGTCCTAACTTCAGGGTGCAAAATGGTTATGAATAACTTGGATCATTCACCAAACTATCACCCCTGGTATATTACATATGGAAGTGTGACTCAGACAACAGGCCCATCCATTCCAGCACATTTATGGAACTGCTTGGGAGGCCCAACAAATAAAAACAGTGCCTAAGGGTTGGGGATATAGCTCAGTGGCACAGGGCCTGCCTGACCAGCCTGAGGTCGTGAGTTCAATTCCTGATACAAAGAAAAGAAAGACTAAAAACAATACCAAGGCCCTAGTTAAATTGGTTTTTTTTTTTTTTTTCTCTTTTCTGTATTTTAGGTATATAGGGTGTTCAGGGTCTCACTATTAGATTGGACTGGTAGAGATCCGCCTGTTAATAGCCTCCCATGTGCTAGGATTACAGGTGCACGCCATTATGCCCAGTCTCAATCGTCTTCTCAGCATGCCCTGGCGGCGGGACCAGCAAGGCAGGCCAGGGGATCGAATCCGACCCCTGGGCCTGCTTGCAGGCACTTTAATCTTCTGAGCTATGTGCCCAGCCTTGAATTGTACTTTAAAAGGTCAGCATTTTTCTCACCAATAGCAATAAGCTACTGACCTTGAGGAATCCAGCATCCCTTGGTCCATGTGGGTCCAAGATGGGTCTCCTTCAGGCTTCCAGGAGAAGGAGGCTGACTGGAATCAGCCTTGAACAGGCTTCGAATGCCAAGGTACCTGAGAATGAAGGATGAGGGGACCCACAAGCTCAGAGCGAGAGCCTTCCTGGACCCCAGGACTTCTAAGGTTGGACTCTATGCAAACAGGGTCCTTGGACTGCCAGCTGAGCTTGAATGACTTACCGCTCCTGTATGCACTTCCCATCTCTGTATTTCCAAAGACCACTTAATGGAGTCCATTTCTCGTTTTCACTAGGGAGTGACTCCATTGGACAGGGAATCCCTCCAAGCTGTCTCTCAGGCTTGTGCTGATCAAATACGTTAAATCTGAAAAGTCTTCAGAGGCATGGTTGATTGTGTGCAGCAAATGTGCTGAGTAAATGTTGTCACTGCTGAAGCACAAGGCATCCTAAGGATGAGAGTGGGTGATGTAGGGATGAGGATAAAACCTGAGGAAATCGCACATTCCGTGTGCGCCGCATTTGGACATCGGTTGTCCAACAGCCAGCTCGAATGTTCCACGCAGTCCACAAGTTCAGAAGCAACCGGCGAGCCGTGGACCCAGATCAGCAGCAGCATGGCCTGGCTGACAACACAGCCCATGCAGTTTATTGACCAGAAAACGTACGTCCTTAGATTCTGCAAAATGTTGAGCTCTATGTGATCTGAGTCATTTGCTAAAGAACAAGTAGAGAGAGTCAGATGAGAGAATGGGGAACAAAATCACCTACTTTGCCAGTCTGCACAGGAGCCCTTCTGTGTGCATCTGCAGGGCCCCCAGCACCCACTCATCTCTGGTGAGGCCCTTCAGGCCAGTGGCAGAGTGACGGTGACAGGCATGCTGAAGAGGCCGTGTGGCAAGACAGGAAGCAAGGAAGAGCCGTACCACACCGGGCGTGGTGGCGCAGGCCTGTAATCCCAGCACTCGGGAGGCTGAGGCAGGAGGATTGTTGTGAGTTCGAGACCAGCCTGAGCTACGAAGTGAGCTCAAGGCCAGCCTGAACTGCATAGTGAGACCCTGTCTCAAAAAGACAAAAAAAAAAAAAAAAAAAAAAAAAAGGAAGAGCCGTACCAACTGGATTTACTTCCCAACAACCCATTCTTGCCAGAGCCAAACCACTCTGCGAGATTACCTTTGATTCCTTTCTCTAGGCCCCACCTTCACCCTGCTCCCATGGCAGCCTAAGCCTCTCTCTAGTGTGTGAAACTTCAGAGGACAGACTCAAGCCATATCCAACCAACAGCACTCTAACACTCCCATTGTGAGGCAGGCACTGTTAATTCCATTTCACTGACAGGAAAACTGAGGCTTTGTGGAGCCCAGAGTTAGGTGGTTGATAGAAGCCTATGCTCAAGCCTAAGAGTCCAACCTTAGACCCTCAGTATTTAGCTGCAGTGTGAAAATACCACTGGAAGGGGGACGTCTTTAGCTGTTCTTTGGATCTTGGGGAAAGCCCTCAGCTCCATACTCTCACCAAAAGGCCTACTTGGCAGTGCTCTGCGGCAGTCATCATAGTCCTTCATATCATAAAAAGTATTCACCCATCAGCCAAGAGCACGACATGAGCACCTTTTGGGGTCATGTTCAAGGTATGTGTGTCCATGTTCTCTGTCTGTAACACTCAGAATATTATAATCAATCATGGCTCAAGCTACGTGCATTTCCTGTTTCTCCTTTCCTGTGGAATGCTGGTTTCAGATCACATTTCTCCTCCCTGCATCCCGACACAGATGCTCCTCCCAGAGGCTCTTGTGTATATTCTGGTCCTGGGAAGAAGCTGACTCAAAGATCGCCCCGGGCACAGTGGCACAGTGCCGTTGAGGATATGAACCACTAGCTAACCAGTGGCCACTAGCTAACTAAAGATGTCTACCAGGGTGCCTTGTCAGTCACGAGCCGAGGTGTCTCGGAAGCAGGTAGCCTGCTTCTCTGTAGGTCCTCGGATCTGGCATTCTGGGGTCATCTTGCCTGTGTGGGAGTTGCTCACAGGGCTTGCAGCAGATGAGGCAGCGTGGCTGCTGAAGAGGACACCTGCTTTGTGGAAACCAAATGCCTCCGGGGTGACAGCTTCTGCCTGCCCATGCTGGAAAGAAAGAGCTGTTTGAACTTCCTCTGTCTCTATATTTCTTATTAAAGCCTAAGGGCGTGTGTTTGTTTCTGTGCTGGTTTTTAAGCAATGCTTTGAGTATTTTTCTCTTTGGCGTAACAGCAACGTATACTTATTGTGGAGACTTTAGATACAACAGCAAAAGGAGAAAGAATATGAAAATCACCCATGGTTCTCTCCCCCACTACTGACCTTTTGGTGTAGTTCTTTTGATCTTTTTTTTTTTTTAATCTCTTTTTTGTTTTTGCTTGCTTTGCAGTATTGTTAGCGTTTGTAATCATTACAATGATATATCCGGGAACAGATAGAATATACAACTTCGTATCTGGGATTTGCACTGTCACTTAATTTCTCCAAAGACATCGGCTTTACGGCTGCATAATGGCCCATCGTGTGAGCTTACCATCATTTATTTAACCGTATCCCAACTGTTGGAACAGTGGAACTTATTTTTGGTTTCTCACACGAGGCTTTTAATGTCTGCAATATGCTGCTCGCAGTAAAGGATAATACCGTTGGCCATCCTGTGACCTTCAGAAATTAACATTTCACCTGAGAATATCTGCAGGTGACTTACTGCCAAACCAATTCACTATACAGAAAGGTGGAAATCATGTAGAAGTTAGTACACAGCTTTTAACTGTATCCATCTTCTGTATCTGTCTGATCTATGTCCACAAATACTATAGACTACAAATTTATTTGGTGAAGGCATCTTCTTAGCACAAACATTATTTAAACTTCATAACTAAATATCCATGCAGAGTGCTCAGATTTGGGTAAATTATACGTGCTTTATTAGTTATTATTTGCACGTCTGGTGTAAGCGATGAGTGCATCTCTCTGAAGGGTTATGGCTTAGGCTGAGCGCCTGGGACACAGGTGCCTCCACTTCAGCGCAGGCAAAGTTGGGTGAAGGGAGAGCAGAGAGGGCTCTTGAGGCAGAGGGTGCTGGGGAGGGTGAGGTGTTCACAGCTCACCTCAGCCACAGCATGCAGCCTGTGAAGAAGAGAGAAGGGGACTGCACTGGTGAGGAGGGCCAGGCAGTAAGGAACCAGGACTGAGGCCACTGAGGTGGGCTTGACGGGGCTAGAAGAAAACCATTTGAGGTTGAAGCAAAGGAGAGACCATGAGTTTTTAGAAGAACTCACCTGACAACAGCATAAATGGATTAGAGCAGTGGAGGTCTGGAGAGGTGTCTGGGGGCTAGAACTGGCATGAACTGAGCTCCTGCTAAGGCCCAGACCTGGCGCAGGGCACTTTAGAGAAAGCATTATATTTTGCCATCCACAGGAAAGAATGTGACAAAGACAGGTGTCGGCCTTAAAATCAAAATTCAGGCTCATTTGCTGCTCAGGGGCAGGGGAAGGAGGGTCAGAACAGAGGTAGCACCTCTGGGGATAGAAAGGAGAGGTACATGTGTCACTCTGCATGGAGACAAAGACTGGGGAACTTGCCAAGGGGCAGAGATGAGGGAACTCAGAGGAACGGGATCCAATGAGCAGCACACATCAGGTAGTCCTGTCGGGGGTACCACCTTGGCATGCACAGGAGATGAGCACTTTGAGGGTAAAGATGAAGAACTGGGTTCTAGAAGTTTAGAATTAGAGATACATCAGATTGCCCACATCAACATGCCCAGTACACCAAAAAAATACAGGAGAAATATGGACCAGATGCCCAAGAGAAAGGGCTGCACTGCTGGTACAGGTATGCCAGGCACCTCATTACTACAGATTCAGTTCTGGTTTACATGGGCTTCATTACCTTCCGGTTGCTGAGGTACAATAGTCATTACTTATATCTTAAAGAAGTCTATTGTGGTGCAGTTTATAGAGCTTTCAGTCCCTTGTCAGCTGGCCCCAAGACCGGGCAGCTAGACAGAGGAGCCCCGGGGAAGGAGAGCTGCTTACAGCATGGCGGACAGGAAGCAGGAAGTCAAGGGAGGAGCTGGGGGAGGAGATGAAGCCTTCTGAGCCACGCCCCCAGTGACCCGCCTCTTCCGGCCACACCCACCTCCCAGCAGCAAGTCCACTGTAAACTACAAACACAATCATCTTCCCAAAGCCCCACTTCTGAGTGTCTGGAGATTTGAGGAACGTCTAGATATAAGCTATAGCATCCATGAATATATTTGAATACAGCTGGAGTACAATTTCTTACAAGCAGAGATAAAGTTAAGTTCTTGCCTTTCAATTAAGAGAATACTACTTTTTGTGTTCTTTGATAGTCCCAAAGCCAGAAGGAACCAGATTCAACTTCCAGCTCCAACACCTTGATCTTGTCCTGTTCCTTCTCATCAGGAACCTTGGCATCAGGCACGGCAATGAGTTCCTTGTTTTTAACTTCATCGGGAAGGTCTGGAAGACACCAGGAATCCAAATTGTCCATAGGCCTAGGAGGGGAAGCCCAGAGTCCAGGAATATTCCCTCCGCGTCCATATCCAAGGTGCTGCAAGCATTGACGACCCCGTCCCTTTTCTTTTTTTCTCCAGTAACCAAGATGCTGTCTCTGGAAGTAGAAATGAACCTTGCACTTGAACATTTTTTTTCTGCACATCCAGGTATGAAGACACAAAAAGCTCAAAGACCTAATGAGTTAGTGTCAGGTAAATGGTATCCCTCTTATTTCTTCAGTCAGCAAAGGCTGCGTATCAATATATGAGCTTTTTGCCTTCAATTTTTTTTCTTTTGTATTTAGTACAGGGTCTTACTACACAGATTGGACTTATAGTGATTCTCCTGTTTTCATCCTCAAGCACTGGGATTACAGGTGTGCACCACCGTGCCCAGTCTCAGTGAGCCCCGGGGATGGAACCCCGATCCCTGTGTCTGCCTAAGGAGACATGTTAATCATCTATCTTTGCCTTCAATGTTTTACCTATCATACTTTAAAAAAAAAAATCCACGATGCATTAAGGTTTTTTTTTTTCCAACTTGGTAAATCAAACACTTTAATTGTATTGGAGAATTGAAAAAAGTATTTTGGCTCCAATGTTGCCCATTGTGTTGTAGGTTTGCACACGTCTGCCAGTGACCTTGGCCTCATGAGTGAGCACCTTGCTTCAGCAGGTTTTCATAACCTGCCATAGAACAAAGATAATGTGGAGGGTGGTAGGAGAGATTGGCATCCGTGGGGCCAGAGGGTGGGCTACGTGTCTCCTGAAGAGCCAGACAGGAACTACATAATGAGCATTTATTTACCAAAAGGCCTAACAGCAACCCACCAGCCAATTGCAAAAGGGGCTGACTACAGACCGAGCATGAAAACTGCCTGCAGTGATGAGAGACACTCCGAGCGTAGGAAGCAGCCATAGAGAAAATGGGAAATGTTGGAAAAGCGATGCCATGAGACATCGCTTTTCAACAGAACAGATAGAAAAGGCTTTCTCGTCACCTGGTTCTAAGTGAGCTGTGTCCCGTGTACTGTCAGCAGTACCTGGCACGTAATAAGTGCTAAATAAATGTCAGCTCTTGCTCCCTTCCTAACTGCTAATCATGGAAAGACACTGAGGGCTCCTGCTCATTTGTGTTCCCAGCAAACACAACAGGCACAATGGCTCATTTTATGCAGGATCAGAGCTTCTGCCATGTATGGGATGCTGGGGGGGGGGGGAATGCATAAGAATGCAGCCTCAGTTCTCTAAGCAACTCTGTGACCACAGAAGCAGAGTGGCATCCGAGAGCAGGACCAGAGAAGCCCACAGCTGTAGGACCACCGACCTTCTCAAGCGCAGAGCTCGAAGCTTCCCCATTTGTACCTTCAGTGCCTGGAATGTTACCTGGCTGAGAGATGGACCTCAGTCAATGAACGAATGAATGGGTTGGGCAATGAGTGAGTGCCTTGAGAAATCCAGGCCACAACCAATGCTCTAAGACTGAACTTCCTCCAAAGTGCGAGCGGCAGGTAGGAGAACTGAAGAAGTGGCAGAGAAGACAAAGGACCTGAGCTGGGGCTGAGGTCCTAGGAAAGTGAGACGTGGCCTCCCCTCTGGAAGCTTCTCCACTTGCTCTCTACTATTTTTTTCCTGTCCCAAGCTCTCTTCCCTTTTGTTCTCCCCACCAGCTCCTTCCACCAAGCGTGCAAGACTGGGTGAACTTAGGCGTTGTGTGTGTGCCTGTGCCTGAATTTCTGACGACCTGCACAACACTTTGTTTGTGCCACCCTCTTGTGTGGCACGCAGCACATGTAAGCCTCACGACAGTCTTGCGATGTGGTCACTGTCAGAATCCCTGCTCACCACTGAAGAAGCAGAGGCAGGAAGATGTGAGGGTCACCCAGCCCATAAGAGGTAGAGCTGGGCTGGAATCCCGATAGATCAGCTCCAGACTCGGTGTCCTTCAGCACTGACCTTTACTGTCCACATTTCTAAGTGGTGCTGGGGTGCTTCCCTGCGTCTCTGTGTGCCTGCAGTAGTACGCTGGGTAAGATTCAGAGCAAGAGAAAGCAGAATCTCTAGTATCTTCAGGCTCATCCCCTGCCAGTTCTTTTTCTCTGCATATAAATATGCTCAAGTCTTGCATGTTTTAAAGAAAGAAAGGCTTCCTCCCTCTTTGCTCCCCTTATTGTCCTTCTGCTCTCTCCTGCCAGGCTACTTGAAGCCTGCTATTTAAGCATGACTTTTTCTTCCTTACCTCCCATTTGCTCCCAGTAACTCAGTGAAATTGGCTTCCACTAAAAGAGCCCTCATAGAAGTCACATGGGAACACTCCTAGCTGTGAGCCGAGGTGGGAACTTCCTTCCCTAAGGTGGGCATGCTGCTGGTGCTCGCGAATGCTTGGCAAAGGCTTTAATAGATTGTATTTCATCTCAGCCACATCGGCCTCAAGAGAAACCTTTTCATCTTTCTGACTTCCATGCTGCCGCTTTTGGCCATCTACTCTGCCTCTCCTTCTCTGCTCCTTCTCCTGCTTTATGTGTTGATATTCAAGTTTAGTCCTCCGCCTTCTTCCTTGCTCATGTTAGGTAGCATCTCTGGGAAATCAAGCATTCAGTACCTCTGCTCTAAGTGCAACACCCTCAGAGCAGCATTTCCTGCACCAATCTCTTCTCTACACGTTGGATCCATACAGCCCGTCCATAATAAACATCTCCGTTTTGATGGGTGCACACCTGGTACTTAATCAACTGAACTGGACATCTGGCTCTTCTTTTATAAGACTTTTCCCTTTCAGCTTTCCTCCCAGTTCCTCTCCAAAGACTTAAAACATCAGCAATGAATAAGTAGCAGCATTTTCTTGGCCAAGGACATCGCCATCCTGCCCATCATCCAATCCAGAGACCTGGAGGTCATTGTGACTCCTCCTGCTCCCTTAATGAACCCTCGTTCTTAAGTTCCAATCCCCATTGCATTGGCTGCTTTCTCTCAATCCATCCAAGCTCAGAAACTGCAAATGTAAAAGGGACTTTATTTGGGGCTTAGGAATAACAGTCAGGCGATACAGGTTCTGTTAGCTCAGAATCACTGCTTCAAGGAAGGCCAGAAATGTGGGAGATTAAATGGACAAGTAGTACGAAGTGATAAAAATTCCCTTGTAGGGAACTTTTATTGAAATTGAGAGGAAACAGGTGCTATCTGACAGAGGCTGTGGAACTGTTAGAAGATAAAGAATGTATATATTTGCTAAAAATGTCCCCATCGCAAGAGCCCAATACCATCTGATACATATCATGAGTCTCTAACACAGAGTAATTATTTGCCTGTGGTCTACAACTTCTAGGGCTGGGGAGATGGCTCAGTAGAATAAGCACTTGCCTGGCAAGTTCAGGGGCCTGAGTTCAATCCCTGGTTCCACCAAAATAAATAAATACAACTTCTACATTTCCGTGCAGCAGCTGGAGTTCTAAGACCTGTCTTGATGGCCTCACCCTCCATTGAGCAGCTCTGAAAGGGTTATTTGCCCTGTAATTTTCCTCTTATTTTTCTCCTCTCCTCCCTGGCGTCTGGTGGACTACAGACCACCATTCTTCCACCCTGCAGGACTGTTTGTCTCTGGATGTCCTCCCACCCGAGCTGCCCCTCTGCACCTCAGCCACGGCCATCTTCCCAGAGTGAGCAGAATCCCAGCCAGCTTCTCCCTTGATTGGAACCCTTCCGTGGCTCACTTGTGGATTTCTGAATGAAATGTGGACTCTTGGTGTGGCACATGAAGCTCCTGGTGGCTGATTTATGAGATGGATTCCTCGTCTGGAGCAACTTAATGGAACAAAAGTCTCCATACTCTGCATTATAGTGGAAAATTGAAAGATGTATTTATTCCCTGGAAGTAGATATAGATGCTTATAGCAAGTATTTTTTTTAACAGACCACTAAAATTATATGCCTCAAAGTCAGCATGTATAATAATTATTAGGTGGAAAACATCACATAAAAAGATATGGAGGGGGGCCAGGGAAATGGCGCAGTGGAATAAGCGCTTCCCTGTCAAGTGCAAGGGCCTGAGTTTAATCCCTGGTTCTGAAAAAAAAAAAAATATGGAACAGGAGCCAGAGAGATAGCTCGTGGTCTAAGCGCCTACCTGGCAAGTGCAAGAATCTAGCTTCAATCCCCAGTACAACGCCAAGCCAACCACCAAAACCAGGCATGGTGGTGCACACCTGTCATCCCAGAGCTGAGAAGGCTGAGACAGGAAGGTCTCTACCCTGTACCAACTAAATAAATAAAGATTTTAAGGGCGGGGAATGTAGTTCAGTGGCACAGTGCCTGCCTAGCAAGCGCAAAAGCCAGAGTTCAATTCTCGGTACCAAAAAAGAAAATAGTAAAAATAAGACCAAAAAAAGTCCCTTTGGGAAAAAAAATAGATTTAAAAAAAAGAATATATGGAACATGTGGTATCATTTTTCAAATATGATAGGCCAACTCCTACTTCATTGTCTGTATGTACTAATTTTCATCTGCCAGGAAAGCCACATGCCTGCTTCATCCTTCTCTCCCTTTCTTGGTCACCTTCCTAAATGTCACATTATTAAGAGAGCTTGCCTGACGTGCTTGATTAAACAGCAGCTCCTCCACTTCACCCGCCCCAATTACCTAGGTAATTTTTCTCCAGAGCATTTATCCCCACCTGATATGCAGACACATATGTGTATGCAGAATGCATGTCATTTGTCTCTCCTGGGAGGTGCATTTCATGAAGCCACGAACTCAGTTTTGTCTACTGCTTTGTCTCTTTCACATAGTGCTGTGCTCTGAATAAAATCATGAATGAACATTGAAGTCCCCGAAGAGCAAATCTATGAATGGGACTTTTTTCTCAAGTAGGAGGCAGATGTAAACTTTAGTTGCCTTCTACAGAAGTTCTTTTCTAGGCAAGATGTTTATTCGAGTGAGTTTAAGTGTCTGCTGAAGAAGGCTGGGTCACTAGCAGTCTTCAAAAATAACTCAGAAGGCCACGCATGGTGGCACCCACCTGTAATCCCAGGACTTGGGAGGCTGAGGCAGGAGGAACACTGAGTTCAAGGCCCATCTGGGCTACTGAGTGAGTTTGAGGCCAGTCTGATCTACATAGTAAACTTTTGTCTCGAAAAACAAAAAGTAAACAAATAAAAGTCAATAAAACCACAGAGAAGGGCATGGGGGAAGGAAGAGGTGACTGGGCCCACTTGGGCGTCTCTGCTTACTGTCAGGAGAGAACCACAGGCACTGCCATGCAGGAAGAAGTGTAGGGGACATGGTTGCTCCTAGCGTTGTGGGAAGGAAGAACAGGAAGCCTTCCTCCAAGGTCCCTGTTGTCACTTGTTCCTTTTATGATCCCCCAGCAGTCTTCAAAAAATGGCTCCATAATGTATTATTAGTGTTTTAATAACATGCTTTTTATTTTCAAATGTTGCTGTATCTCTTGAGGTAAAGACAAGTTGGCACACTGCAACATTGGCACTGAGAACTGCAGTTGCTGGAGCGGGATCAAGTTTAGCCAGGAGGAAGGGAATTTTTACCTCTAGCGCAGAAAGTAGGCACGTGATTGCAGCAATCCTGTGACTTCCCTCAGATGCCAGAGCCAGCAGGCCAGATCAGCAGGCACACGTGCCCTCCAGGTGGCACTCGCCAGGATGTCGAGCTCCCTTCTACTCTAAATCACTCTTCTGGGCCAGCACGGGGCCTCATACTTGTAATCCCAGCGCTCGGAGAGGCTGAGGCAGGAAGAGCACCATGAATTCGTGCTTCAGCTTGGGCTATAAAGTAAGACCCTGTCTCACACACGCCCCCAAGCAGCCCTCTCCGGCCGCCATGCTGCCCATCTCTGCTTCATATGCGTATGGGCTTTGGTTTGTTTGTTTGTTTTTCTTGCAGAACCAGGGATTGAACTCAGGCCTTTGTGCTTGCCAGGCAAGCGTTTATTATACTGAGCTATCTCCCCAGACCCGCGTATGGGCTTTGGAAAGCATTTTTGCTCATAAATAGATGGAGGCGAGCACATACCCTCTAGGCCACTCCATTATCATACTTTTAAATTAGGAAAAGAAAAGAGCTGGCAAGATAGCTCAGTGGACTAATCACCTGCTTAGACATCACAGGGACTGCGAGTTCAATCCCCAGTGATTCATGGCATCTGCCCCTCCACCCCTGGGCACGCTGAGCTCGCTACGGAGTCTGGGCGTGGTGGCACATGCCTGTAATCCTAGCACTGGGGAGGTTGAAAACAGGAGGTTGGATCACTACGAGTCCAAGCTGCATAGTGAGACCCTGTACCAAAAACATAAAAAAAAAAAAGAATAAATCAGGAAACAAAATTTGCCAGAATTGCAGAATTTAAAAGGCTTATGAGGAAAGAAAAAAAAAAAAAAAAAAAAAAAAAAAGCAGTTGCTAGTACTATGTTTCCTATGTGACTTGAAAAGACTAGTCTGTCCTAGATGGCTAAATACACATCAGACGGCACCAATAATAGCCACTGGGCCCGTCATATTTGTTCCTCCGTCTTGTACTCTGGCGGTGCACGTAAGCAATCTCTGGCCTTTGTGGTAGCACTTTATAGTTTACCAAGGGCTTTTATAAATCTCATTTGATCCCTGACTCCAGTAGCTTGTGGAACGCTGTGATCAAAAGCAACTGCCCTAGAGTCAAACGAGGTGCCTTCTCTTCCTGTGGCTTCCGAGCCTCCAGCTCAGGGCAATCTCCTTATTGTCTCATCAGGAAAAGGGGAGTGTGACAAACCTGTTAATGTGATAAGCTATAGAAAGTGCTGAGGATGGGGTTAGTACAGAAAACCCTAACTTTATTATTATTATTGTGGATCATTCTTATTTCAGTAGTCGCTTGTATAAGGTCGTCTGCAACTATTTTATGAAAAAGACTGGACACTACAACTTTTTTTTCTTACTATAGCCTTCAAGCCCATTCTGTCTGATCTCCCATCTCTGTTCTTGATAAAATCCATGCACTTTTTTTTTTAATTTAATTTTATTTTTTGCAGAACCGGGAATTGAACTCAGGCTTTTGTGCTTGCCAGGGAAGTGCTTATTCCACTGAGCCATCTCCCCGGCCCCACTTTTTTTTTTTTTTTTTATTAAAATGCTGAGTTTGAATACAAGAAACTAACAATAACTTCTAAAATAATAGCTTTCCTCAGTGCCACAAAAGATGGAGCTGGAGGATATTCAAGTTTTTCTAAGAACTTTTATCAAACAGAAAAATGATGTTTCTTGATTTCTATTTAATGGAACGTTAAGATTTAAACCAGGAAAAGAAGCAGAAGGGCATTAAGTTCAAGCTGAGCAAGTGCTTACAATAGTTGTCTCGTTTCGTCTTCTGTCCTATGCCAATCAGTTGCCCCTGACCGACAGTGGGTCTGTCTATGGAGTTCTCTCTTAAGATGTACAAGCCCTGTGGATTATCATGTCCCTCTGCTTCCTCAACAAATAGATATAAGGCAGAAATAGCTAATGCTGCTCAATTCTTTCTGGGTAAACATCAACAACAAAGTTACTCCCATGATTCCCTGTCCCTAAAGATTCTGCCATGACTCCAACTAATAAATGAGTAAAATCAAATAATAATAATAATAATACTGAGTTTATTTCACATGTGTTTTTGTCTCCCTACGATCTCCATGTCTGGCCACCACCACCACTACTATGTCTTACCATAACATTCCATACATACTTAAAACCAAGAAAAGGGTGGAGCTCCATCTTTAAAAACTAAACAGGCATTTCAGACAACACATTCTTGGCAATGGGCTTTGGACAACATTTATTAAACAAGGTAGGGAAAGTTCTCACTTTGCATTATAAAAAGGATAGCCAGATAGCAACTGTTACAGAAATGAAAGACGGAAAACTTTTAACAAACTGTTGAAACTGTTTTCTTAAAGAGACTGCCTCCACTGCCAGAGATCTTGAATAGCCTCCTGTAACTGATGAATTTGGCTTCCACTTTGGGAAGAGAACCACCTTTTTCTATACTTGCTTGCATTTTTGCTTTAATGTCTTCTACAGAACTAGGTCCTTTTGGTGTTTTAGGAGTCTTTTCCTGTTTCTTGAAGGATTTCTGCCCTTTTGATCTTGGCGTTGATGGTTTTGAGTCTTTTCCATTCTGGTTTGATTTTTGTGCATTTTTGGCTGGAGCATCGCGTATTGATTTCTTCACTGGAGCTTTCTCTTCAGTTTCTTCATCATCAAAATCTTCATCATCGTCATCAACCTTACCCTCATCTCCATTGTCTTCATCAGCAGCGAGTTTTACTTTTCTCTGTGGCACCTTGCTGCCACCTCCAGGGGCAGATCGCTTTCCAGATATACTCAAAAGTTTTACAACTTCTTCCTCTTCCTCTTCCGACTCTGCATCTTCTTCCACAGCTACTAAATGCTGTCCACTAATATGCACAGGCCCTGAACCACACTTCAACCTTCAGACAACAGGTGGTGTAATTTCAAAGCCCCTGAAGGAAACCGTTGGCTGCACAGACATTTTCAAAGTTGCCAGCGTTACTTTAATTGGCCTGCCTTCATAATTCATAGCCTCTGCTTCAACAATGTGCAATTCAGCCTTTGCACCAGCCCCGAAGCTGACCGTTCTTAATGACAACGGGTGCTCACTTTCATCGTTATCCACCTTAAAGTGGTGATCTTTGTCGGCCTTTAGTTCACAACTGAAGAGATAGTTCTGGGGCCTCAGGGGGCTCATGTCCATATCCATCGAATCTTCCATGGAATGGTGGCGCGTACTTAGGTGGGAGAGAAGGCGGACGGAAGCGAATGAGTGCTGCTCCACAGAACAGACGCGCAGGACGGAATCACGCCAGGGACTGTCCACGCACTTTTGGATAACTTTTCAGATAATAATAAGATTTTGTTGATAGCTAATAAAATTTGAGTCAGGCTTGATATCCGAACACCACTCGTGGTTCTACGTTAGCTCTTCTGCCTTTCCCAGCTTGGTTTTGACTCACACGTGGGAACCTGCAATAAGAAGAGATCTATTCAGTTCCTTCACTCTTATTATTTTGCCTGTTCCCCATGAGCCCTAGAATATCTGGTTCCTCTAGAGCTAGGTCTGGGGCACAGGAGGGCTGGTAAAAGTCTCAGGAGTCCTAGGGTGCCTGGTGTCTCTGTTGGGGATTTTCTTGTGGCAGAGCCCAAATGCTAGTTGGGGAATTTTATGGATCCTTTGGAAACGTTTTGCAAGGATGGCAATGAGCCATTGTCCCCTGGTGTGGACAGGGCTCTGTCCAGGTGGCCTGGTTCCCCTCCCTCCTCTGTCCCACTCTTGAGGCCACATCTTCCTCAGGCTTTCTGGTGGTGGTATCTCACTGTGCTGGTAGTGCTGTAGGATAGGTAGAGCCCTCTGAGGGGGCACTGGTCTCCGCTGGCATAGCTTGGGCCATCAGGAGAGCCTGAGATCCTCCCACAGCTAAATTCTGAACCCATTGCGGTGTCTTAGCTTTGCCGCCGCAGCAAGCTGTCCAGCCTTGCATCTCAGCTTTTCAGGCCACAGGAGGGGGCTGCGCCCTGTGTTCTCTAAGCCTGAGGGCATCTGAGTGTAGCTCTCCAAGTGGTTCCCTCGGTGTTCTCTCCTTGACTTGAGCTCTTGTGGTAGGTAGGAGTGGAGAAAGGAAGGGAGGAAAGACAGTTCTCTGATGACTCTTCTAAGAATCTGCCACTCTCCAGCCTCCTTCCTCAATCTCCTGGCCTCTTGTCCTATGTGACCAGAAAGGGAAGGTGTGCCTCAACTTGCACGACTAGATTGAAGCGCCTCGAAGCAAGGTCTACACAAGGTCTTACATCTCTTCTTGGAGCAGCGGAGTGCCTTAGAAGCATAATGCAAAACATATGAGATTTAAGATTTCTACTAACCACACTAATGGCATAAAATGAAATGGGTAAAATTAATCTTCACCCTGCGTTTGATTTAATCCCTTATGTCCAAATTATGCTCACATCAATGTTTAATAGTGTGCTAAGTTTTAAGAGATAATTTATTGAAATTCATTTGAGTCTTTGATACCTGCTGTATATTTTACACTTAATCCAAGTGGCGATTATCTCTTTTAAGGGCTCAACACTCACATGTGGCCGGTGGTTACCATACTGGAAAACAGCTTTAGATTATGGAGGCAGAAGATATTTGCTGTCTGCTGTCCTTGGAATTGATCATGATCGATTTGATCAATTTCTGCACATTTGATCATGACATGCACAATGCACTCCAACCAATGCGTACAGAACCAGAACACAGCTGCTAGTTGTGTAACCTCAAGCTCAGTATATTGCTTGATTTTCCCATCTTATTTTGCTGTTCAAATAGAAACTGCTGTCCTTTGTTGATAGCACATTCATTATTTGAAGTGACATTGCAGGCTGAGAAATTTTCTATTGAGACATTTGTATGAGTTTTGTTTGAGGTTCTAGATTGCTCCCAGAGCCCCTTGCCCACAGACTAGGGGATACCGTGGGCAGGTGGTCAGGGGACTGTGTATGTGGCACTGAAAAGTGGCACATGCAAAAAGGAACAGCGGTGTGGACAGTGGCAGCCGACACCCATCCCTTGCCACCATCCAGTGCTGGCTGGATTGGAGCTTTGAAAGAAGCCTTCATCTCCAGCAGCGAGTATTTCCACAATGCACGTTTTAATCAAAGAGCAGCATAGCAGGCCTGTAGCACTTCTTGTTAAAAATAAATGATGTAGCAGCAGTAATACATTTATTAGTTCCCTTCCCTGCAGGCTGTCCATTCCAAGAGGGAACCACGGAGCATTCCAAACCTGGTGCCCTGCGTTTTCCTGTACATATGCAGGTGTCTATAATACTGTTTAATTCATAAGTTAGTCACAGTAAGAGGAGCAACAATAACTAATAATCAAATTGGGCAATTAGAACAGTGTGCCGTAATTTTTTAAAACTCCTGAAAAGTTCTGAATTGTTTATTTCTGGGATTTTTCAATTAAGTATTTTCTGATTGATTGACTGACTTCACATAACCGAAACTGCAAATGAGGACTGGGAAAGGAGTGGGAGTCATTTAGGCAGCTTTTCTGAGAAGGAATCTGAAGGCTTGAGAGCCCTATGTTGTGTCATTGCTCCTGGTAGGCAGGCTGCCTTCATCTCATCATCTGTACTGAGAGCTGTTTAAAAACAGTAGGTCCCACATCTCCTGAAGAACTCAAAATTCGTTTTTAAAGCAACATATTCTCGTTGTAGAGAACAAGCAAAGCTCCCATGTCAGTCACTTTCTTATTGTTGGGACGAAATGCCCAACACCCACAGTGCAAAGGGAGAGCTGTTATTTGGGCTCCTGGCTTTTAGAGCTTTTGGCCTCTAGTTGGTTGGCTCCAAGGCAAAAACAGTATGTCAGGAGTCACCAAGAGGATGCATGACTGTAATCCCAGTACTCCAAAGGCCGAGGCAGGAGGATCCTCTGAAGTTCAAGGCCAGGATGGGCTGTGCAACGAGTTCAAGGCCAGCCTGAACACTAAACACTCTAAAAAATAAACAGAAGAAACAAACATATGGCAAGGGGGCATAGCAGAGGAGAGCTGCTCTCCGCCTGCTGGCCAGGAAGCTGAGCACATGAAGGAGGAGCCAGAGCAGAGGTACACTGGAACGTCTTGTGTCTAGATGTCCCCCCACCAAAGCCTCATGCAGTTATTGAGGTGGGGGAGGGGAGCTTTTCAGAGGTGGCTGGATCTACAGTATGGTGCCAGGATCAAAGGTGTGTGATTACTAAATCAGTCCACTGATTGATTTGGCATAGTTCTGTGTAGGATTAAAGGTATAAGTGCTACACCCTCCTAGGATGGGTAGTTTGCATACAGTGGAAGGGGCAGAAGGAGGCTCATTTTGACCCTTGGCTGCATTGCTACCTTCTGCGTGCCCTGGACTCTTTCTCCTCTGTGATACCCACCTGCCAGGCCACCCTACCTAGAGCCACCTGAATATGGACTGAAACCTCTACTACCTGTAAGCCAAGTACATCTTTCCTCTTTTAACTTGGACATCAGGCATTTTGTCCAGAAAGAGAGAAGAGTCACTAAAACAGAATTTAGGAATAGGGAAGAAGGGTCATTGTTGTTACTGTACCTGGCTACACGGTTTAGGAGCCTTTGGAACTGGCTTGTGGGAAGAAAAAGAGTTAGGAAAGGTCTAGAAATCTAGCTGGAAGTTGAGATGCACTACCCTAGGCTATACTGTATGGAAGATTCTGGTGAACAGTCAGAGGACCAGAGAGCTGATAGAAATCCTACTGGTAAAAGCCAGGCCCAGGATGTTTCTGCTGGGAAGAAGAACAACATTGGCTGTTGGACTCCAGACAATGTGTGTGACACCTTGGAAGAAAGTCTGTCTACATTTTGCTTATCCAGAGACTTTGCCTAGGGTGGCAGACTAATGCTGTAGAAAAATTTCAAGGCAGTCTAATGTAGAAGTAGTGGCATGGCCTACCTCTACCCTGGTGTAGATCTTTGTTGAGAATCAAGAGTAAAGAGCTCAGAAGAACAATTTAAAGCACTGTGAGTTTTCCCATAAAGCTTTGAGCTGGAAAGATAGAGCAGAGGAGATCTTGATTGCTGAGAAGGAACAGGAAAATAGAGATCACCTGAGGGCATCACAAGACACAGCAGGGCTCCAGCCTTTCTAGCTTCAGAATTGCAAAAGTGAAAGACTTTGTTTTTTGAAGAAAACCCCAGAGCACCATGTTCCAGGATGGTGGCCATCAAGGGATGTTATTCCTCAGAATGACTTATAGGTACTCAACATCTACAGCTCAGAGAGAATGAAGTCTGGTGACTGCTCCAGCTTGTGACTGACCTTGGTGTCATCCACAGGCTGCTGGTTTTAGATGCGTGCAGGATGTAAGAGTTGTAGGGAAAGGAAGGCTTTCACCTGATTTCAGAAGAAGGCCTGGGAGGCCAGGGAGAGTAGCCCTAAAAGAACAATGTGTTAAGCTGTGAGTGTGAAGCTCAAGGTGCAGTAGAAATCCCAGAAATTTGGAGAAACTACAAACATTGATTATCTGGGGAAAACTGCAAAGAGGGAGCAAAGCCAGCCCAAGAGAGAAACTGTGGGAGCTATAATTTCTGGCCGTGCCTTGGAACAGAGCTACCCAAACTCTGGAGTGCACATCTTAGCACAGATTCCCTCAGACGCTGGACATGGACTTACAGAACTTCATGTTTGCCATGCTGGATTTTGGTCTTACTTTGGTCCCACTCCTTGCTGTGCCTCTATTTGTAACTTTTGGGATTGAAATGTGTATCTTGTTTCACTGAGTGTTGAAAGTGTTTGTAACTTTCATTTGTACAAAGGCTTTTGCTGCTAAGAGTTTGCCTTAAATCTCAGAGGAGACATTAAACTTAAACTTTTCAGCAGTGCTGACATTGTTCGGACTCTAGCAACTCTTGGAGCTGGACTAAGTGCCTTTTATGTAAAGGGGTGTGTGTGGATCTTTGGTGGGGTCATGAGTAGAATATTATGGCTTATGTCCAGACGTTCCCCCTAAACCTCCTGCAGTTATGAGGACTTTGTAGAGCTATCTGGACCAAAAGTATGTGGTTCTGGAATTATGGGTGTGTGATTACTAAATCAGTCCCCTGGCATGGCATGGCTCTGGCTAGGATTAAAGGTGTGAGTTCTATACCCACCCTGGGGCAGGTATCCTGAATACAATGGAAAGAACAGAGAGACCTGTTTTGTCACTTGCTTTGCTACCTTCTGCCTGCCATGTCCTCTGCCACACCACCCTGTCCTAGAGCCAACTAATTATGGACTGAAAACTCTACAAAATGTGAGCCAAATAAACCTTTCCTCCCTTAACTTTGCACATCTGGTATTTAGTCTCAGCAATAAGAAAAGTCAATAAAACATACCAGGCCATACCTCA
>PVKA01019315.1:0-42241 GCA_004027165.1 Ctenomys sociabilis
GGACTGAACTCAGGCCCTTGTGCTTGCCAGGCAAGCGCTTATTCTATTGAGCCATCTCCCCAGCCCAAATCTTATTTTGAGATTGCTTATGAAGTTGCCCGGACAAACCTGGAACTTTCCCAATTCTGCCAAAAAAAAAAACCCTGGAACTTGAGATCTGCCTCATCCTGGGATGATAGGTGTGCAGCTCTGTGCCTGGCTACCTGGTGCATTTCTAGTCCCTAGAGAACAACAGTGAACAAAACACACAAACTTTGTCTTTGCATGCTGACAGTCAAGAAAGCAATAAAAGGACCAAATACTGTAATTATAGTGTATCTGTTGGAAGACAATAAATGCTGAGGCAAATCATTAAACAGGAATGTGGGGCTGGGCAAGGTGGTGCAAGCCTGTAATGCTAACACTTGGGAAGCCGAATCAGGAGAATTCTAGCAAGTTGAAGCCCAGGTTGGGCCACAGAATGAGACCCTGTCTCAAAAAAACCCAAAAATAAGCAAGCAAAATATTGTCTCAAACCCACTTCTCTGTACTTGGCTTTTTTTTTAATACCTGAAATTATTATTATTATTTATTTTTTATTTTTGGCAGAACCAGGGATTGAACTCAGGCCCTTGCACTTGCCAAGCAAGTGTTTATTCTTTTTTTTTTTTTTTTTTTTTTTTTGTCTTTTTGAGACAGGGTCTCGCTATGCAGTTCAGGCTGGCTTTAAGCTCACTTTGTAGCTCAGGCTGGTCTCGAACTCACAACAATCCTCCTGCCTCAGCCTCCCAGGTGCTGGAATTACAGGCATGCGCCACCACGCCCAGCTTGCAAGTGTTTATTCTATTGAGCCATTTCCCTGGCCCCACAGTATCTGGGATTGAGCTGAGGAACTTGTACTTTCCAGGCAGGCACTATGCCTGCTGAGCTATACCCTCAGCTTGTACTTTGCATTTTAAATTGAGCAATAGATCCAAAATAGCATTCTGCAGCAACACAGAGAGCATCCTCAGGCCAGCCTTTAGGGTATATCCTGTGATTGGAGCTGCTGGGGAGGCTGAAGCAGGAGGACTGCAAGTGGGAGGTCAGCCTGGGCAATTCAGCAAGATTTTGTCTCAAAATTAAAAACAAACAAAAAAACAATAACAAAGGACTGCAGATGTCTCTCGGTGCAGTGGCCCTGGTTTCCATCCCGAGTACAGGGAACAAAAGCCTTCTTATTCTCTGATACTGCTTTCGTGCTCTTCTGTTGCACCATGGACCACGTGTTCTTTGCCAAGGCCAGCACTTTACTGATAGAGAGCCCTTTGAGGTCCTTTCTGTCTATATCTCCCTATTGTGGAGTGGCCAGAAGCACTGGGAGGTTGTCTGGTCCTGTGCAGCATGTATCAGGGTGACTGAGCCCTTGCTAGGCCTCTCTTCCGGCCTTGATAGGTTCCCAGCTCAATTTCTGCCTCTTGCTGCTACCCTTGGCAATCATTTGCTGCCCTTTGTCCATTCAAATGGTCCAGATTTGCAAGGGTGGCCCTGTGCCAGGCACTGCGCTAGGCCCAAAGGCCATGTGGTTAACCAATAGAGAAGCACGGAGACTGGGGAGCAAATCTCCAGGGCAGTGTTGGAAAGCGCCTCCAATGCTCTCTGGAGCGATGTGGGGAATTAATAAGGCAGCTAGTCCTGGATGCCCAGCAAGGAAACCATCATGCCAGAATAGCATTTTTTTTTCAGAACCAGGGATTGAACCCAGGCCCTTGCACTTGCCAGGGAAGTGCTTATTCCACTGAGCTATTCTCCCCGGCCCCCAGAATAGCATTGTTGCAAGTCTGGGAGCCAAAAACCAGAAAAGGAGGCAGGGGAACTGGAATACTGTGCCTGCAGCCCCCCAGCCTGGCCCCTCACCAGGTTCTCACATGGTAAAAGGTTGAACCTCAGTACAGGCTCCTGTATCTCTGTGCCCAGGCTGCCCACCCCTCCATCCCACCCCCAGAGACCCCTGGACTCTGCCCAGCCCCCACTGGCTCTGCACCAGATCTTCCCCACCTGCAGTTCCCACAGCTCTGTGTCACTGTGTCATTTCCCGGGCCTCAGGCTAATGACCTGGTGGTACTGTCTGGTGATTAGGATGATAGGCTCTGGAGCTGGGGTCAGCTCTGTCATAGGAGTTAATGTGACCCTGAACAATTTGCCTGACTTCTCTGTGCTGGGCAGGGCAAAAGGAGACAGTGAGTCAGTCTCCTTGCTGCTGGAATCTGCTGCTGTGTGTGCTGGCATGGGCCTGGTTTCCATCCAGTATGGAGGGAGCCAAGTATAAGAACAGCTACCTTATACAGCCGCTGTGAGGGTAAAAATTAATATAAACAGCTGGCTGTGATGGAGTACAACTGTGCTCCCAACAGTTGAAGGGCTGAGGCAGGAGGATTGCAGTGAGTTCAAGGCCAGCCTGGGCTAATAAATTCAAAGTCAACTTGAACTACAAAGCCTCAGAAATCCTAAAACCAACATAACAACAACAACAAAAGTGCGGGGGATAAGCCGGGCATGGTGGCACATGCCTGTAATCCCAGCACTCGGGAGGCTGAGGCAGGAGGATTGTTGTGAGTTCGAGACCAGCCTGAGCTACAAAGTGAGCTTAAGGCCAGCCTGAACTGCATAGTGAGACCCTGTCTCAAAAAGACAAAAAAAAAAAAAAAAAAAGTGCGGGGGACTGGGGAGATGGCTCAGTGGAATAAGGGCTTCCCTGGCAAGCGCAAGGGCCTGAGTTCAATCCCTGGTTTCTCAACAAAAAAAAAAAAAAATGTCCAGGGATCCAGGAACAGTGGTGCACACCTATAAACTCAGCGCTTTGGAGGCTCAGACAGGACTGCTGTGAATTTGAGGCCAGATGGCTACATAATGAATTAAAAAATAAATAAAACAGAGGTTCAGGAGTCAGAATATTCTTTTTTTTTTTTTTTTCCTTTTTTTTTTTTTTTTTTTTAAATGTTTTTAGTGTAGGGTCTCATTACACAGGTTGGACTCATAGTGATCCTCCCTCCTGTCTTTCAGTCTCACAAGCACTGGGATTATAGGTGTGTCCCACCATGCCCGGTCTCATTTACCCTCTCAGCATTCCCTGGGGGCTGGGGTCCACACAGCAGGCTGGGGATCCTACCCTGGCCACTTCATCTGCCTAAGCAAGTACTTAAATCTGTTGAGCTATCTGGCTGTCCCTCTTTTTTTCTTTTTTCTTTTTTTTTTTTTGAGACAGAGTCTCACTAAGTTTTTAAGGCTGGCCTTGAACCCAGGGCAATCCTTGTGTCTCAGCTTCCTGACTTCTTGGATTACAGTCCTGCATCACCTCCCCCAACTCGATTGTTATTGTTGTTGTCCTTTATATTTACATTTTATTTTATTTGTCTTTTTTTAAATAGTCCCTGATTTTTTTTTTCCAGAACCAGAGATTGAACTCAGACCCAGTGCTTATTCTACTGAGCCAGTCCCTGATTTTTTTTTCCAGAACCAGAGATTGAACTCAGACCCAGTGCTTATTCTACTGAGCCATCTCCCCGGCCCTATTTTTGTTTATTGAGACAAGATCTTGCTATGCAGTTCAGACTGACCTTGAGCTCATTTTTAAGCCCAGGCTGTTCTGGAACTCACAAAATCATCCTCCCTTAGCCTCCTAAGTGCTGGGATTACAGACGTGTGCCACCATGTCAGGCCTGGCTTTTTTTTCTTTTCTTTCTTTCTTTTCTTTTCTTTTTGTACGGGGCATCGAACCCAGGACCTTGCGCTCGACAGGCAGGTGCTTATGCTGCTGAGCTATCTTCCCAGTCCCTCAGCTCTTTTTAACTTAATTTCTCATTTTATGACAGGGTCTTGATAAATTGCTAAATTGCTCTGTGCTGCATTTGAGATACTTGTGCCTCAGCTTCTGGAGTGCTGGGATTACAATTCAGCATCACCAACCACATCTGGGTATATTGGCGTCTTAAAAGATGACTCAAGCTGCAGTACAGAGGACGCCTTAGACAAACAAGGAGGACATTCATGGCTCCGTTCCCAAGAGCTGCGACCTAGCTTGGACGAACTGAAAGGTCGCCTAGCAACCAGAAAGCGCTGTGGTTTCTAGGGTTTGACCGCTTTGCTCCTGTTAAAGGATGTCCTACACCACCCATCTCTATGCCCCGCCCCATCCCACCCAAGAGCCTGTAAGCAGCCCTGCTCGGGGTCAGGGGGCGGGAAGAGGCTTCCTATTGGTGGGCTCTCCGGAAGCGACGGGATTCGTATCCTCGCACATGTGGAGGAATACAGAGGCAGTTGGCTGAAGGGACGCGTTGCGTGGCAGTGAGTAGTGCAGGCGGGAGCTGGGTGGACGGATTGGGCACTCCAAGAGCTGCGTGGAGAACTCTCGCCAGCCCTCAGTTTCCTTCCGTCGCAGTAATGGGACACGGCTCGCGTGGGACCTTCGAGACAGCTCCCCCTCCCTGCTGCTGGCCTATGTCAGCGGATAGTGGTGGGGTCTCAGCGACTGTGCGGGAACCAAGGGGGATCGGGGTCCCCACGTCCCTGAGACCCAGTGCGTGACCACGCCTTTGGTTCCCAGAGCCCCCAAAGGAGGCCGGGATGTTCGTCCTGGTGGAGATGGTGGACACGGTGCGGATTCCTCCGTGGCAGTTTGACAGGAAGCTCAATGACTCCATTGCCGAGGAGCTGAATAAGAAATTGGCCAACAAGGTACTGGGTTGGCACGCGAGGCCCTGGGGTGCCTCCATTACTTGCCTAGCCTTGGGCAAGTAACAGGATGGGGTGGGGTACTCCCACCCTTGCAAGGAGGTTGGAGGGGATCAGAAGAGAAAGATGGAGCCAGGTGTGGTGGTGCTTGTCTGTAATTCCCGAATTCTGGGAAGCTGAGGCAGGAACATCACGAATCTGGGCCACTTAGTGACTTAGACCCTGCCTCAAAATAGAAAAGGGCTGGGGATGTAGCTCAGATCGAAGGCCCTGGCTTCAGTCCCCAGACCACAGAGTATTTATTCATAGCTATAACTAGGAAATGCTAGATTGCACACTTCCAAATCACTTTGCCATCTTTGGCAAGTTGTTCTCTCTGGGCTGCAGTTTCTAGCCTATGAGACTTGCTGTCTGGAGCCTTATCATTCCTTCCTGCATACCTTCAGTGTGGCCTGCCCCTGCCCCTGCCCCTGCCCTTGCCCCTGCCTCTGCCTTTTCCTCTGCCTCTGGCGGGCTCCTGCCACCACTGCCCGCTCCTCAGAACTCATCACACCTCTTCTGTTCTTTTCCTTTCTCTGCTCTGCTCTTTTTTTTTTTTCTTTTTCATTATTTCCTTCTTTTTTTTTTTTTTTGTCTTTTTGAGACAGGGTCTCACTATGCAGTTCAGGCTGGCCGTAAGCTCACTTTGTAGCTCAGACTGGTCTCGAACTCACAACAATCCTCCTGCCTCAGCCTCCTGAGTGCTGGGATTACAGGCATGCACCACCATGCCCGGCTTTTCTTTCCTTCTTTTCCTCCTCTTTGTGTGTGTAAATGTGTATGTGTGACAGAATCTTGCTATGTAGCCCACCAGGCTGGACTTAAACTTGCAGCAGTCCTCCTGCCTCAGCCTTGCGAGTGCTGGGATTCCAAGCATCCGCACCTCACCTGGCATTTCCTTGTTTATCTGTGCATCTACTTGGGTTCAGCTTCTCCTTTCCCTGTCTTTGTTTTCCTCCTTGCAGTCTCTCCACACTTGACCACAGTCTGGCAGAAAGGCTGCTCTGTACTTACCTGTTGATTAGATGAATGAAGTTGGGGAGGCTCTGCTTTGGGTGCGGTGGGAAAAGCAGACATTAGGAAGAGGGCCCACAGTGGAGGTAGAGGAGGAGACAGGACAGGCACTCATCCACCTGTGCACCAGAGGGAGGCGGCACTGGAGCTGAGATCTGATGGTTGGGGCTTAGGGGTTCACTTTGAGGGTGTGGCTGTTGGGGTCCAGAGAGCCATGCAAGTGGAATCTGTAGGCTTCCGAATTGGCTGGTTCAAAGGCCCTGGGGAAGGAGGCACTGTAGCACCTGCCAGGACATGGACATGGTCAGGGTGGCCAAGCCAAGGTGAAGCAGGGAGGTTGGGCTAGGAAGGTAGGTAGGAGCCAGGCCATCTTTCCCTGGGGGACTCCTCTAGGGGTGCTGGTCTTGGGAGCAGTAGGAGGAGGTGGGCTGTAAAGGGGGCAGGAGCAGACTGGGCAGCAGGCAGGAGTTCCCACGCAGGAGCAGCCCGAGGAGCTGCAGGGTTGGGCTGAGGTGCTGAGCACCACCGAGTCCTTGGTGATGGCTTCCAGCTTGTGAACAGAAGGTGGGTGGTGGGGCATCAGGTTTGACCATCACAGAGAGCCCTGGTGTCGTGAGGGGACTGGGGGCTTTTGGGGCGAAGTAGAGCTCTTGAGGGGAGGATTATGATTCTGTAAAGTGCACTCATTTCCTTTATATCAGAAGCTGGCGGACTCAGGAGCATGTCCATTCCCTCCAGGTCTGGGGCTGGGGTTGGTGACGGTAGTGGTACAGAGCGCCAGTTGCCTGGGCCTCCGTTCTGTGGGCCTGAGTGTTGTCCATGTGGCAGCTGTTCCGTTTGTCTGAGATGGGAGACACAGCTGTGTCACATGCTCACCGTGAGCTCAGGCTTTGGACATCGGAAAACAGTTCCTGCCTCTGAGCCTCATTGGTGACAGCAGGAGTCCTGGATTATTGGTTCTTGCTTGTGAGTCAGACACTGGAATAGGGACTTTACATCCATTCTTTGTGTTCATTTAACATTGCAGCTGGTCTTTCTCTTTCCTTTCTTCCTTCTTCTCTGGTATTCCTATGTAGCACAGGCTGGCATAATACTTGCATTGATCCTCCTGTCTTAGCCTCCTGAGTACTGGGATCACAGGTATATGCTACTGTGCCTAGCTGCCACTTCTCCTCCTCTTCCTCTTTTTCTTTTCTTCTTCTTCTTCCTCCTCCTCCTCTTCTTTTCCTCTTCCTCCTCCCCCTCCTCCTCTTTCTTTCTTCTTGACAGGGTCTTGCTATGCAGCTCAGGCTGGTCTTGAGCTCAGTTTGTAGTCTGATTTCAAACTCGCAACAATCCTCCTGCCTCAGCTTCCCCAGCACTGAGATTACAGGCATGCACTACCACACCTGGTTTCAGCAGCCAGCTCAAGGTCTGGGCTGGTACATTATGCTATACCAGGGATCAAACCCAGGTCCTTGCACTTGCCAGGCAGGTGCTTAGACTGCTGAGCTATCTCCTCAGCCCTTCCTGGCTTCTTTAACAAGGTACTGGGGATTGAACCCAGGGCCTGCACACTGAACTATATCCTTAGCCCTTTTTATTTTGCTAATTTGCGCAGGGTGGGCTCAAATTTGTGATGGTCCTGCCTCAGCCTCCCAGATGCATCACCACACCTGAATAGTATTTCTTTTTTTGAAGATGGGGAAACTGAGGCTTAGAGAGGCAGTGAGTGAGTGGTGGGGCTGGCACTGGAAGCTGCTCTGTCATGTCACCAGAGTTCTGCATTCTTCTGAGGTCCCCACCATATCACCCCCCTCACCTCTGCAGGAGTCCTGGTTCATTCCATCTTTTTGTTGTTGGTTTTTGCGATAGGCTCAGGGTAGGGAGATAGCTCTGTAGCATACCTGCCTGCCTGGGATAGGCTCTCAATGTGAGGTCAGGCTGGCTTTGAATTCCCAGCCGTCTTCCTGCCTCAGCCTCCCGCGTGCTGGGATTACAGGCATGCACCACCATGCTCTGCTCATTCCATCTTCAGAGAGGGTGCTGGTGGCTTGGACTCATGAGCATCTGCAGAGCCTGCAGGGTGCTGATCTTGGGGTCACTTACGTGTCACACATCCCTTAGGTTGTGTACAACGTGGGACTTTGCATCTGCCTGTTTGACATCACCAGGCTAGAGGACTCCTACGTGTTTCCAGGGGACGGCGCGTCCCACACCAAAGGTGGGCCAGGTGCTTTTTTTCTCCTGTGGCATGAAGTTTCACTCAGAGTGGTGGGAGTCCTCATGGAGATGGAGAACTGAGGGTCCCCTCCTGACTCTAGGGAGTTGGGTGGGGGATGGCTAGCAGACTTGCACTCTCTGGGCCTCAGTTTCCCCATCTGTGAGACACAGTGAGGCTGGGATGGAGTGGACCTGGTGACCCCCAAGGTCTCTACAACTCTGAGATCGGCTACACCAGTGCCTCTTTGGGTCGATCTACTTCCAAACCCACCACTCAGCACAGCCCTCCAGCTGTCCTCGGCTGGAGTGGGGGACAAGCCGAGCAAGTGTCTGCACTGGGAAGCAGTACCATGCAGGCCAGCCCAGTGCTGGACCACGGTATCCAGACCCACTCTCTGCCACTTATTAGCTGTGTGCCCTGAATGGAATATATAGCCTCTCTGGACCCCTGATTCCTCATCTTTTAAATGCAGTTAACAGTGTAGTTTCTGCACCCAGGAGGCTGAGGCAGGAGGATGACCATCAGTTCAAGGTTGGCAAACAGAAGCTCACTGGCTTGCCTGTGCTGAGGCTTGAACTCATGTGCTCCTGCCGCCTCATCCTCCCCAGGGCTGGGATTACAGATGTGCACTCCCAGGCCCAGCACTTTTTATGCTGTTGTTGAATTGGGATAGTCACATACTACGGAACTCACCCTGTGAAAGTTGACGGTTTGGGTTTTTAGTCTGTGCAGAGCTGTTCACCCTTGCCACAGAACCTTCTTCACCCATACAAGCTCCCTCGCCGTCAGCAGTCATCTTCACCCGGCTCCTGTTTCTGTCCTGTGTTCCTGCCTGTTCTGGACATTTCCTAAAAGCATAACCATACATCCAGCTTCTGGCCCATCATAGCCTCCAGGTCTGAAGGTTCATCCACATTGTGCCAAGTGTCAGAATCTTCTTCCATCTTGTTTGTTGGTGGTGCTGGGGGTGGAACCCAGGGCCTCACATGCTAAGCAAGTCCTTTGGTCCCATCCCTGTCCCTCCCTTTTCTTTTTTCTTTTCGTGTGTGTGTGTGTGTGTGTGTGTGTGTCTGTCTGTCTGTCTGTCTGTGTTACTGGGGATCAAACTCCTGACCTTGTGCTTGCCAGGCAGGCACTAAGCCACTGAGCTATATCTTTGGCTCTACACCTTCCTTTCAAGGCTGACTGACACTCCATCATGTACACACACAGTGGTTTATCTCTCCATCCCTTGGTGGACATGCAGTGCCCATTAACTTGCTTTTGTACATGGTTTCAGACTGTCACCAAACTCTTAAGACAAGTGCCCAAGCCCGGCCTGGGACTGACCTGGTTGAGGCTCTTCTTCAGATTTATGAGACCTAGCTGAGCGCTGGGTCACATGGGGGATGGGTTCTTCCATCCATTGGCTCCTGTTGGTTCTCCCTAGGAGGAAAGTGCAAGGCTCAGAGTCTTTCAGCTGGCTTGTTCTCTTCCACTATCACTGCCTATCCTCCCCATTGCTTCTCCCACCTCACTTGGGCACAGGGAAGTAGGTGGCATCAGCTGGAAGGGGTGCGCTGCAGCCAGGAAGGATACTGGCCAATGGAAGCCTGTGAGGGGTGACCCTTATCCCAGGAAGGTGGGACTCTTACCTGGCGGCCTTGTTTGGGGAAGGACTTGGAGTCTTCTGGGCACATTGAGCCAGCATGGCTGTGTCACTCAGCCCCTCCAAGCAGTTCCCCCTCCCACAGTGACATCCAGAACAGGAGGATCCTTGGTTATTGTCTGGCTTTTGCAGGGTGAGTGACCAGGTAATGATGTGGCTTCTCTGGGCGCCAGAGCAGAATCTGATGTGGGCACTGCCGTCACCTGGCGCTTTCCTAGGGGTCAAGTGAATGGGATCACCCTGGCCAGGGCCTGAGCAGTCCACAGAGGTGACTGCCACACAATCATCCTCTTAGCCCTGGGCTCCAGTGAGCACATAACAGGAATTTGTTTCCACTCCCGATTCCTTTGTCTGTTGCTGCTCCCTCTTAAGAGTGTGAAGGGGATCCTGGGGCGAGCATGGCATCCACTTGGACTCATCCAGGGACTGGGAGCTAGTCCTTAAGCCTAGGCAGGGTGGAGGGCTCCGGGCCTATCACATCAGATTCTGCCTAGCCCCCAGGGAAGCCATGTCATTCATTGTCTGGTCACTCACCCCTGCAAAAGCCAAAGACAGTAACCAAGGATTCACCTGTCCTGGATGTCACCATTGAGAGGGGGAGCCGCTTGGAGAGGCTGCCTCTACCCTGCTGTTCACGGTGAGAGCCTGCTATTCACGGTATACCTCCACTTCCAGTCCACTTCCGCTACGTGGTGTTCCACCCATTCCTGGATGAGATTCTCATTGGGAAGATCAAGGGCTGCAGCCCAGAGGGGGTGCACGGTAAGCTGCCCCCTGCCCTGGCCAGGTGGGACCAGAGGGCTCGATTCTAGACATGGGCTTAGCCTCCAGGGCCCAGCAAGGGAACAAGGGAGTTCCTTGGCCATCAGCTTTATGATGAGGCTGTCACTTAGCTCAAGTGGCTGCTGGGGCTGATGGAGGGGATTGGGGTGTCTGGCGGGCCTGTCTGAGGTTTGGAGGGGCCAAGCTTGGGGGTTTTCTGGGGCTGCTTAGAACTGGTTAAGCACAGCTTGGGACTCTGAGGCAGGAAGGCCAGGTTCCCACAGTGCCAGCTGTCCCATGGCAGCATGTGTCATGCTGTCACCTTCTCCTCTTCCAGTCTCCCTAGGATTCTTCGATGACATTCTCATCCCCCCGGAGTCCTTGCAGCAACCAGCTAAGTTGTATCCTTCCAACAGCAGAGTCCAGAGTTCCTGGGGCCTCTTTAAGGGCTGGTCTCCACCCCTGCAGTGGCTCTTAGGTCCTCTGACAGCCTGACACTCCTGGTCTCTATGCCGGCCCCTCAGTATTTGGGCCTCTGCTCATGCAGACCCTGGTGTCCTGGCCCCTCTACCCATCTGGGTGATATTGCTGAGCACTGTGCACCATTATGGTGGTGGGCATGTCTCTTCTGGCTCACTTTGCTTAAGTTGTCACTCACCCTGCTGTTAGCTCTGTGGGGATGACCTGCACTGGGCTGAGCTGGGCTGAGCTGGGCTTCCCCTCCCCTGCTGGGCCATCGCTGCTGTCCATGCCCTCCTATGTGAGTTTTCTCTCAGTGGGACTGTCTCTATAAGACTTTACGACTGTACCCAGTGCTCAGCAGGGCGCTGTGGCAGGGCTGCCACTAGATGGCAGTGTGGCTCTGGTAGCAGGGTCTGCATGGGCCTCTGGGCTGGTCAGGATCTGGTGCAGCTGCAAGGCAGGAGGCCCCAGCCCACCTGTCCCATCTGCAATGGGGTCTTCAGCCACTGCCTCTCAGGTTGTGGCTCGCAGTGATCTTACAAGGTGGTCTCCTAAATGGGTGCCCCTGTGTGAGGGTCTGGTTGTAGCCTTGACCCTGGCCCCAGCGATGAGGCGGAGCAGGTGTGGGTGTGGGAGTATGAGACAGAAGAGGGCGCACATGACCTGTACATGGACACGGGTGAGGAGATCCGCTTCCGGGTGGTAGATGAGAACTTCGTGGACACCTCACCCACAGGGCCCAGGTCAGCTGAGGCTGCTACCAGCGAGGAGCCACCCAGGAAGGAGGCACCGTACTCGCTCGTGGTGAGAACTGTGTGTGCCAGAGTGTATGGGGTCCTATCAGCCTGCAAGTGAGGAAGGCACTTGCCATCTCTGGCCCCACATCCCCACGTGTGGTCCTGGCCTGTTGCTGAGGCCAGGAATGCCACGGTGTCTATAGGGTGGGACCATTAGGTAGATACTAGAGACAGGTGGGGGTCAGTCACCTACCCATAGGGCAGAGCCCATGCCAAATCAAGTCCCCAAGGGCCTTATCATTTTTCTGGTGATATTAGAGATTGAACTTAGGGCACCTGCACTCAGCTACACTGCCAGCCCTTCTCTACTATACTTTGGAACTGAGTCTCACCAGGTAGGTCAGGCTGGCCTCAAGCTTGCAGTGATCCTTCTGCCTCAGCCCCACAGTGTAAACATGGGTGTTCTCTCCCTGGCAGGGATCCATCATTGAGCCTGGACTGGGTCTTCTCTCCTGGTGGACCAACAGCTAGCCTGCTGGGCTCCAGTGACCCTGCCCCTGGCTGTGGGAACCAGCAGCTGAGTAGCTGCTGAGGAGTCTGCACCCCCTTGAGCTGGCCTGGGCAGAGACGAGGAGTGCTACCAGCCACCCAACCTCTCCGATCTCTGATCCTCCCAGATTGGTGCCTTGAAGTCCTGCTATACCCATGAACTTTACTGTTGCTGCTCTGGGATTGAACCCTGGCACATGCATGTACTCAGCACATGCTCTACCCCTGAGCTACATCCCAACATTTTTTGAGACAGTCTCTTGAGTAAATAACCAAGATGGCCTCAGCATGAGATGTTCCTGCCTCAGCCTCCTGAACAGCTGGGATTATAGGCATGTGCCAGATAGGGACATTTAATAAACAATGGCAGCATTAGCAAGGAAGGGCCACACTCTTGTCTCAACAGCCAATATTGTGATCTAAGGTCACTAAATGAATTGCCCTGCTGGTCCACGTGACTTCTGAAGATGACCGTCAACCCCCCAACGTATAGAACCCAGGGGTGCAAGATTCAGGCTGGGCTTTGGGCTGGCTGACTCACTACTCCTGGCCCTGCTGGATGCCCACTGACCGGAGCAAGAACACCACTCCCCTCGGCATTTAAGTCGGCCAAGAACACTGTGGACCTGAGGGCAAGGCTGTGGGGTTCACTGGCCCTAAGGCCGTGTCCAGGCCCAGCAGGAGCCACTTGGACCCCATCAGGGCCACGGACAGGGGACAGGAGGTGGCAGCTCCTTCCCACAAGGAAGCCACAGGGACACATGTGGGGCTGCTGCCTGTGCAGTGACGCTCCCTCAACCCTGGAGTTGACCAAAAAAACTGCACAGACACCAACCAGTCTTACAGCAGCAGTCAATGTTATTTCTCTTACAAGAACAAAAGGTTCTCTGAGCTCCTTCAGTCACCAGTCTGACGTTCAGGCAGAATAAAACTTTCTGTAGGGGGTGTCACCAAAAATAAATACAGTTGCACAGGACCGCCCAAGATGGAACCAAACAAGGCAGGAGAGCAGGGGCTACACCTTGGTGGCTGGTGTGGACGGAAGGGCAGGAAGCAGGACTGGTGGCGCTGTCTAGGAGCAGGAAGCCCAGTGAACAAGATGGCCTGGCACCACTCTGACCGGCTGAGCTATTGGTGGCAGTGGTGGCTGGGTGGGCAGCACCCTCACTGCTGCAGCTCCTTCATCCTGTTCAGGGCGCTGCCCGCGCGGAACCACTCTATCTGGGTCTCGTTGAAGGTGTGGTTCAGCAGGATGGTCTCCTGTGTTCCATTGGGGTGCTTGATGATGCACGTCAGGGGCTATAGGAGGAGGCAGGAGTGGGTGGGAATTTGCAGTGCCAGCTCTGCCCTGGCTCTCCATGGCACCATCTAGGGGCAGCTGCCCTTGCCCACCCAGTGGGGAGGCCCTGGCCACTCTACCCTCTTGCCAGACCCGACCTTGCCAGGGGCGAAGTCCTTGAGGCCCTGAATGGTCAGCTTGTCCACAGGGTGGATCTTATTGTAGTCGGCAGGGTCAGCGAAGGTGAGGGGCAGCAGGCCCTGCTTCTTCAAGTTGGTTTCTGAAGGGCAGAAGGTCACTCAGTCAACAGGGTGGCAAAAGCCTCCCCTGCACAAGGAGCTGCCCTCCCTGATTGGTGAGGCCTCTGCTGGGGACCAAGAGTAGCTCTTGGGCACCAGGTTCATCAGCACAGCTGTATGTGGTGCAGGTGCTTGGGCAACAAGGGAACAATTTTGACCACACAGCCCAGGTCTTAGTGGCACAGGTCTGAGTTTCAAGTAGCAGGGCAGCTGGGATGCCCTGAGCATCAGAAACTGGTAAAGAGGCCACGGTGCTTAGGCCTTGCTGCAGCCAAAACTCAGGATAGCTCAGCGGATTAAAGTGCCTGTTTAGGTAGATGCAGGAACCAGGGTTCGATCCCTGGCATGCCGTGCTGGCCCCACCCCTGCCCCCAGGGCACAATGAGATGGCAACTGAGTCTGGGTGTGGTGGTGAGCACCTGTAATCCCAGTGCTTGGAAGGCTGAACACAGGAAGATCACTCTGTAGTGAGCCCCTGTAGACGCTGTACTAAATACAAAAAAAAAAAACAACAACCCAGGAGCCAGACACAAGTTCTAGGCCTCAGCTGTAGCAGGGCAGCTGACTCTGGGCTGCAAGTGAAGGCAGTGGACAGACACAGTGGGGTGGACTCTGCTCACCATGGATCCTGGCAAAGCTCTTGGTAATGATGGCTCGGCCCCCAAGATGGCGTGGCTCCAAGGCCGCGTGCTCCCGGCTCGAGCCCTCACCATAGTTCTCGTCTCCAACCACTACCCACCGGATGCCATGTTTCTGTGATGAGCAGGGACAAGGTCACAAGACTGAGGGCGTCACGCTCAGCTCACATGCCTAGTACTTACCTGCTTGGCTTCTAGCAGCCAAAGTTGGGTGAGTCAGGCCCAACTATTGCCCTTTGGGAGCAAGGGCAGACTGGATGTGGCCCCAGATGCCAGTCTGTCTGACCACTACAGGCGGGGCAGACCAGTGGGAGACACTGCAGGGCCCTCAACTGTAAATGTGTCACTTCAGGGTGGCCCTGATCCTACCCTGCCCATCCCTTTTGCTCCTGAGACTTCCTCTTGATGTCTGTCCTTGGGGTCTCCTGCCTGTTCATGTCCTATGAGTCCTTTCAGGTTCAGCAGGGGTACCTTCACCCTGACTGCCCGCAGGACCCCAGTTCCCACTTCCGCCATCCTCAGGCTCTGAGGGAGTAGCTGCCAGCACCACCCCGACTCTGGCCTACCTTGTAGTAGCGGGCAGTGTCCGGGACAGGGCCAAACTCCTGTGTAACAGCATTGCGCACTGAATTGGCCTTGCCATTTTCAATGTTGATGGCACCAATGAGCAGATTATTGGAGATGTTGTCCAGGTGCCCCCGGAATTTGAGCCAGGGTCCCGCAGCTGAGATGTGGTCAGTGGTGCACTTCCCTTTGACCTGAGAGGATGGGCAGAGGACAGTGGTCAGGATGTGGCCAGGAGGAGCAGGTGGCCTCATGCTGGGATCTGGGGGTAGGGGTGGTGAGGAAGGAAATGCATCAGATTCTGGACACACAGCCTGCAGTCCAATGGCTCAGGGAGCAGCCACGAGCTGCTCAGTCTGCAGGACAGGATGCGCTGCTCAAAGGGCACAGGGGGGACAGGTGCACATGTAAACTGGGCCCTTAACTAAGAGCCACTCAGCATGGGAGATGAACTCTCATGTTGGGCAGAGGGAGCTAAGGACATAGCTGGGTCCTGCTGGTAGCTAATGGTCTCATGCTGCTTAGGTTTAACCCAGGCTGTGTCACAGGAGATCCTCAAGGAGCTCTAGCAATGAGGACTGGCAAGGTTTGAGAAGCCCTCACTCAAACACAGGCCCTCACACCCCCGAGTGCTGCCAGGCCAGGCAGAAACAGTGTGCCTAGAACCTGCCTGGCTACAGCACAGTTATAGGAACCAGGACGGCCTGCTGGAAAGCTCAGTTGATTAAGTGCCTGTTCATGTAAACGCAGTCAGGTGCAGGGGACCACGGTTTGATCCCCAGCTCCACATGCCTTACCAGACCCACCCTTAAGGCAGCCTGAGCCAGCCAAAAAAAAAATCCTTCTCAGTTACAGGAACCAGGCAAGCCTTGCACAGCCCACTCGCCTGCATGTCAGGCCAACTACCCGCATAGGCAGCTGAGAGCCTAGATCCAGCAGTGCCTGGCCCTTTACTGTGACACCTGCTCTTGCTGGGGAGCAGTGCGCCCAGCAGGCCATGCCGACCTTGATGAGGATCTGCAGGTCTTCTAGGTCTCTGCCGTCCCACTTGTCAAAAGGCTCCAGGAGCTGCAGGCGCTGGCTGGTGGGGCTCACATCTACCCGCTGTCCACTGCTGTCCTTTGGGGGATGCTGGTAGGTGTCCTGCCCTGGATCAAACTCCTACAGCAGAGGATAGGTGCTGGGGACAGGTCGGGCGCCCAAGTCCACAGTCCCTCCCCAAATGGCTCCAAGGAAGGAAAGCTCCCCGTGCCCCAAGTGCCCTTTCTTGAGGAACAGCAGCTGTGGACAGTGGCACCCCTCCCCCCTGGGGGCCGATGCAGAGGCATGGGTGCTGGGCAGGCCCAGCTCACCGCTCGGGGCAGCTCATCTGCATCTGGAGCCTCCAGCTTGAACTTCTTCCCATCCTTGCCTGTCAGGAAGTCAGTTTCTGGGTTGAATTTGAGGGTTCCTGCGATGGCCAGGGCTGTGACGATCTGAATAAAGGTGGCCAGTTTTATGCAGGTTGGCACCCAACAGCCCACCTGCCCTCCCACACAGACAAAGCCTAGGAGATGCTTCTGCTGTCCCTGCCCTGCTTAGGGGAAGAATTCAGGGACCCCAGGGCCATTGCAGCATCTCCCCTGAGGGTGGACTGGCACTAACTCTTATCCCCAGAAAAGAAGTGCTTGTGACAGGAGCACCCCCGCTGGGCAGTGCAGAGAGGGAGGAAAAAGCAAAGGGGTCTCTGGAACATGCACTAAGACCATACAGGGGACAGAAGGTGGTAAAGCCACCACGGGCCCAGAGCACTTCAGCTCACTCTGCCCACAGTGATGGCGGGCCCAACTTTCATTCAACTTAGAAAGGAGCTGGGGTGGGCTGGACTGGCACATAACCCTAAATTACTTGGGAAGCTGAGGTCAGAGAATCATTTAAACCCAAGACTAAGACCTGCCTAGGTAATGTTGATTTTTGAAGAAAAAAAAAAATAATGAAGCTGGGAGTAGTGGGACAGACATGCCTATAAACCTATGACCTCAGGATTCTGAGGCTGAGGCAGGAGGAAGGTGAGTTTGACCTCAGCCTGGGCAGTTTAGTAACCTTGTCTCAAAAATTTGACTAGGATTGAAGCTCAGTGCAAAGATTCTGTGTTCAACCTACAATGTGCTGGGGAGAAAAAGAACAGCATGGTGGTTAGCAACTGTAATCTCAGCACTTGGAGGCTGAAGCAGGAAGATCATTGCAAATTCAAGCCAGCCTGGACTATAGAGCAAGACCCTGTCTCAAAAAAAGGAAGAAAAGAACAGTGGATAAGCAAGCGTCCCATAGACACATAACTCTCCTGCTGGACCCATGAAACTCAGGGTCAGGATGTGACCAAGCTCACGCAGCTGGTCAGAATAGAGAAAAACTGTCATATCCACTAACGGCTCAACAAACAGCTGAGGACTGGTGACACAAGATCACCAGGCCCTCCAAGGCAGCACACAAGCTTGCACTCTGATGCCCAGGAACATGATTTCAGGAGTCCCTGCCTATGCCTAGCCAGGTGGCCTCACCTCTGGGGACGTAACAAAGGCATGGGTCT
Source organism: Ctenomys sociabilis (assembly GCA_004027165.1). Taxonomy (NCBI): domain Eukaryota; kingdom Metazoa; phylum Chordata; class Mammalia; order Rodentia; family Ctenomyidae; genus Ctenomys; species Ctenomys sociabilis. Next base: position 17,453 of record PVKA01019315.1, read on the forward strand.
CTGGGTTTGCATCATTGCGGCCTGTGAAGTTCCTGTTGTAGGAGGTGACGATGGTGTTCTTCTCCCCTTTCTTGATATCCTTCCTGTTAGGCCAGAGGAACAAGATTAGGGACAGCCAGCCTAGTTACCTGACCTGTCCCAAGACCCCATGGGCTGGGTTCCTGAGGCTCATGCCCAGCCCACAACTGAGAGGAAATGGACCTGAGACTCATGCACATAGCACAACAAGAGGCTCCAGTTCACCAAGGTTGTATGACACAGAGGGCAAAGGCAGAGCCCACATTGAGGCCCAGCATCTCCTGATCAGAGTGGCAGCCTCCTCAGGCAGCTTCAGCTGTCAGGATGTGGGCTTGTGGGCTGCTTGCCCATGGCCTCTCCTCTCTGCAGTCCATGTCTTGCCCCATGTGCAGATTTTCTCTAGCAGCCCATGGAGGGCTTGGGCTCCAATCTTCTCTCTACCTGAGTGATGCTCCCTCAGCCTCTGGGGCCCCACAGCCTGGTATATAGGAGCTGTAATTTTAGAGGTGCCTCTCACCTGTCCCACTGGCCGATGCAAGGGCCACAGGCGTTGGCCAGGACGATGCCCCCCACTTCCCTCAGGATCTGTGCCTATGGCAGGAAAGACAGAGCTGTGGGACAGAGGTGACTGACTGGAGGGGCAGCTTGGCCCAGGTTCCCTGCAACCACCTCACTCACAGCAGCAGCGGAACAAGGCAGGGTGGGCAGGTACTCACATAGCCATCCCGCTCAATGGTGGCGCGGATCTGCTCTGAGCCCGGTGTGATGGTGAACTGGGACTTGCACTTGATCCCATGGGCCAATGCCTGTTTGGCCACAGCTGCCGAGCGCCCCATGTCCTCATAGCTTGAATTGGTGCAGCTACCAATGAGACCTGGTGCATTGTGGGAGGCAGCGTCAGGGTCCGGAGGAGACAGCGACAGAGGCCTCCCTCTGCCTTCAAACCCCAGGTCTGGTCCAAAGTGTTCCACCCCAGGTCTGGTCCAAAGTGTTCCACTGGGGTGGGCCAGAGACTATTACTGACAGAGATAAGCTGGAAGCAACCCAAGTGTCCAACAATAAAGGACTAGCTGAGCCGGGCGTGGTGGCGCATGCTTGTAATCCCAGCACTCAGGAGGCTGAGGCAGGAGGATTGTTGTGAGTTCGAGACCAGCCTGAGCTACAAAGTGAGCTTAAAGCCAGCCTGAACTGCATAGCGAGACCCTGTCTCAAAAAAAAAAAAAAAAAAAAAAAAAAAAGGACTAGCTGCTCATGAGGCAGCATGAACGCTTTTAAAATGCCACCAAGACACTGAGTGCAGCCTAGTAGCACAGCTCATGTCTGCATATGAGGCTCACAATAACACTAGTGGCGGTCACTGTTGACTGGGCTGATGGGAGAGGTTAACTGCTTTTCTTATTTGTTTGTTTATTTACTTATTATACAAGGTGTTACTATGGAGTTTGGACCCAGGGCTTGAACTTAGGACCTTTTTTTTTTGGCAGAACTGGGGATTGAACTCAGGCCCTTGAGCTTGCCAGGCAAACACTTATTCTACTGAGCCATCTCCCTGGCCCCTGAGTCATCTCCCCAGCCCCAATCCTTGGTACCTAAAATAAAATAAAATTTCTGGTCCTGCATGCTGCACCAGCCCCATCCACAGGGCGTGCTAAGCTGGCTACTGAGACTAAGCATAGCACCTCACACCTGTAATCCCAGCACAGGGGAGGCTGAAAACAGGAGGATCACTATAAGTCCGAGCTACATAGTGATACCCTGCACCAACTACATAAACAAATTAGTAGGGGCCGGGGAGATGGCTCAACAGAATAAGTGCTTCCCTGGCAAGCGCAAGGGCCTGAGTTCAATCACCGGTTCCACCAAAAAACTAAATAAATAAAAATTAAGTTAATTAAAATAAAATAAACTGATGAAGCTGGGCTCAAACTTGTGTCCTCCTGCCTCAGCCTCAGAGAGTGCTGGGATTACAGGTGTGTACCACCATGCCTGTCTTTAGAGGTGTTTTAAAACTTACAAATATTCTGTACAGTAAGCATGTATTTTTTTAAAAAATATATTTAGTACAGGGTCTTACTATGTAGATTGGACTCAGTGATTCTCCTGTTTTCAGCCTCCCAAGCACTGAGATTATAGGCATGTGCCACCATGCCCAGTCTCAGTCACCATCTCAGTGCCCCCCTGGAGCAGGGCTGGCATAGCACACCAGGGATTGAACCCTGGCCACTACACTCTGCCTAAGCAAGCACTTTAGTCCACTGAGCTATTTGGCTGGCCCTAAGAAATGGTTTTTTTTAAGTGACTGGTTGTAGAAAGCACCTGCTTTGGAAGCGGGACAGAGCAAAGGTGACTTCTGAGAGCTGTGGTAGGGAAAGCACTCACCCACTCGGATGTCCAGCGGCCACCCTTCCTTCTCTGCCACAGTGCCTACCTCTGCCACAGGGTGGGCCAGGTCAGGTGTGAAGGGCCCATTGATGTGCGGTTTTAGCTGAAAAGACAAGGATGCAAGGAAGAGAGGCAAGAACCAGTGCTAGAGTAAGCCCAGCCTCTGTTTCCAGCTCCCTGGTCCCTATAGGAGGCTGATGCCTGTCCTTGCACCCCAACCATCGTCCTAAAAAACACACAGAAACTGCACAGGTACCAGCTCTGGGATGCCCAGCCTTGCTGGGCAAGTCTCAGCTCTGCAGGCAGGCACCAAAGCGCAGAAGTGACATTGTGTTCGCGACCAGAGCTAGATGATGACAGAGGCACAGAACAAACAGAAGCCATCTGCCTTACAAACCCATCATCTCCCAAACTCCATTACTCTTAGAATTGCTTTCACACTGAGCTACATCTTCAGCCAGGCTGGTCTCAAACTTGCAATAATCTTCCTGCCTCATCCTCCCAAGTGCTGGGATTACCGGTGTGCATCACCACATCTGGCACCAGCGCCTTTTAATGTTTTATTTTGAGACAGGGTCTCTCAGTCACTCATTTGCCCAGGCTGGACCTGAACCTGCAATCCTCCTTCACACTCCACAGTGCTGGTATTACAAGATGCAAGCTTTGATTGACTAACTGCTCTTTGGGATGGACTCCAGGAAGCACTCACTAAACAACATTCCCAGCCTTTTTTGGTTTATATTGAGACACCATCTTCCTAAGTGGTCCAGGAAGGGTACTGGCTGTACCCTTTCTACCAGCTGCAACTACAGTTATGCACCTGGCTGCTGTTGTAACTGTGAGCAAGGGCTCCTGGGGCTTCCCATGTACTGATCCTCATTAATAAACATGAATTGTTGGGCTATGTGCTTTGCAAACAGCAAACATTAAGTGTTACCACACGAACACACCCACTTAACCCCATTCTTGCCTCTGCATGACCAATGGCTAAAGGAGGCCTCACTCAGTGACACAGATGCCCACACGTGAGCAAACTGGCTTGTGTCCCCCAGCCTGCTTCCTCCGACTCTCCCAGGGCCTCCCCCAGTGTGAAGCCTCAGGGTGCCAGGCTCAGCCAGGGCCTTGCTTCAACTCTTGATAATAAAACTCCAGAGTCAAATCTTGGCCTCCATTAAACCTGCACAAAGCCAAACTATAACCCATTTCTCATTTGCCAGCCACAGCCAGCCCCCACCATCCCCATGATTGGAATCTCATTTGCCCTGGCTGGGGTCCTGAAAGCCAACAGCCAGGCCAATCAGGACTCGTGCCAGCTCCTGGTCCCAGGAAAGTAGTGTCTGCCCGCTTAGGAGCCCACGTCCCTTCCTCACCTCATTGAGGTTAATTTCAATCAGTTGGTCGTACTGGCAACCAGGGTCAGGCACCAAGTGGTCCTTGAATTCATCAGCAAGACTGGCGATGTCTGGAGTCAACAAGGGTGAGGCATGAAAAGCAGGAGGCAGAAACTGGTGCTGAGAGTCACCCATCCACACATCCATACACCACCATTCCCCCAAAACCCACCAAGTACCGCCAAAGCCAACACAGGAACAGAGGGAAGCACAGGACACTGTCCCAGCTCTCGAGGAGCTCACAGACTAGTAAAGGAGCTGGCAGTGAACCCACAATGACACCAGAATAGGAGGAGCTGAGGAACACAGGGAAATGGGGAAACGGACTGAGGTGAGTCAGGGTAGGCTTCCTGGGGACCAAGAGCAGAGTTCAGAAGGAGTCACTGACAAAGGAAGAGGATGCCTGCACTTTCTGCTTTTCCAGTGCCAGGGTGGGATGTCCTCCTCTAGGGGAGCTGGGGGTGGAAAGGAAAGAAAGGTTCTTGTTCCACCTTCCCTCATCCCCTGCTAGGGCAGTGGTGACATAGAAGTTATCCCTGTGATTTCTAGAGCCTCCTGAAGGGAAAGCTCCCTTTCAGAAAGTTCCAAAGACCATGCCAAGAAGGACCAATGGCCACCTTTCCAAGAGAGAATAACTCACCCCCTGAAGAGGCTGCAGTCACTCAGCTCAGAAACAGCAGCACAGCCCTAACCTGTCACACACCTGCAGGGGCTTCTCAGGGCCTCTGAAATGGTCCTGGAGGACCCTGCTCTAAAGGGACCAGGGAGCTTCCTCCTGGGGCAGGGCTGTGGCTGTGTACCTGCTGCACCCACCTACTTCAGCTCACCTGCACGGTTTGTCTTGCTCAGATATTTCTTCATCCTGTGGTTGTACGGAAATACTGAAGTGGTGGCCCCAATTTCAGCGCCCATGTTACAGATGGTTGCCATGCCTGAGGAGGAATAGCATCTGTAGTCTGGCTGAGGGCTGGGCTTGGGGTCCAACTGCCTCCACACACCAGGGAGTGCCAGCACTGCCTTCTGCTCACAGGGCCTCCCAGTGGCAGAGACACTCATCCTTGGGGGCCCAGGGTGAGAGGGGGCTCTCCTAAGGCCTGGCTCTCTTGCTCGGCAGAGGTGAGATGGCCTCCATGTATCAAAGGGAGGTCTGGCCAGCCACTGCCCAGTTGTAAGAGGCCTGCTTGAGCCCAGGCATTTGAGGCTAGGCTGGATCACAAAGTAAGACCCCCATTTCAAAAAAATACAGAAACAAAATAGATGCTATGTACTGTTTGTACACTGGCAGTTCCCAGGGGTCCAGACTCCCAACTAGGTCTATTCTCAGTATTCCAGCCATGCCATGCCATGGTGGCATAGTGAGGGCTGCTATGGAGTTGAGGTGGTGTCCAGAAAGCCTGGACCAGATAGGACTAAGCCGTGCACCAAGTCTCCCTGCATTTCCAAGGATGTGGGCTGCACGAAAACGAGGTCCCTGGCTCATTCCTGGTTTTGGAGGCTACCAGGAAAAATCTCTAACCCACAGGAAGCAAGCAAAGCTCCAACTCCAGCTAAAGGAAGACTGGGCTGGGCTGCTCTGTGAATGAAGCCAGCTCTGACTGACCGTTTTGCCCAGCGTCTCCATCCTCTCCAGAGTCTTATGAACATTCATGTGGCCCAAGGCTTAGCCAAGGCCCAGTGGCAGACACTGGCTTGGGCCCCAACAGGAAGATACTAGCATCTTAGGAAGGGCCCTGATCTCTCCATCAAACTGATAAGGGACCTGCACTAGATAATGTCTAGGGCTATCTCTATGACCTCTGCACACCCATCCTTGGCCTCACACTGCCTGGATACGTTCTGAGAAGCCTGTCTGGCCCACACAGGTTGAGTGCCTTCCTTACCAGTGCAGGAGATGGATTCAACACCCGGTCCATGGTACTCCACTATGGCACCTGTGCCACCTTTCACTGTGAGGATGCCAGCCACCTTCAGGATCACATCTTTGGGTGACGTCCAACCAGACAGGGAGCCTGTCAGCTTCACACCAATGACCTACAAGGAGGAGCACAAGATGAAGGTTTGAAGCAGGAGGCCCAGGAACCCAGCTGCTGGCTTCCCCTCTGCTCATTTGTCCCAGCCTTCCTCAAAAAGGATATCCAGCCTGACCTATCCCCTCAACTCTTTCAGGCCCACAGGCTTCCACTTCTCTCTACCAACTTCCTCTGAAGCTACCAGCACGAATAACTTCCTTGCCCCTCACCTTGGGACACTTCAGCTCCCAAGGGATCCCAGCCATGACGTCCACCGCATCAGCACCTCCAACTCCAATGCAGATGCCACCCAGGCCACCACCATTAGGGGTGTGGGAGTCAGTGCCAATGAGAAGAACCCCAGGGTAGGCATAGTTCTCCAGAATGATCTGAAAAAGAATCAAGATCATAAGCTCAGAAACTCTCAGTAGAGAACACAGGTGGAACCACAGGTGTGTGCATAGCTGTCCCCACTCACAGGGCTGCCACCCATGCCCAGGGCCGCCCTAGGATGGGACTTGGGTAGGAAGTCTTCTCAGTGAGCTTTGGATGCAAGCAGCTGGGGCTCAGGACTAGCTCTGACAGCTCCTGCTGGATGGCTTGATTTGTGCCTACTCCCCTGTGTCTGTTTCCTTACCTATAGTATAAACATTCACACCATCCTAACCCTAAGATGTAATGAGATCCAGACAAGCATGTCTTGTGACAGTTCCAGGATGCTCCTTGTGTGAGTAGTATGCCTTGTGCCTATGTGGCTTCTCATGGGGGACAATTCCAACACAAGCTAGCTCCAGCCCACAAGGAGTAGCCAAGGAAGTTCTGGGTGCACAGAGCCATCAGTTTCTCCACTGCTCAACCAGGAGAAATGTAGGCCTCCCTTATCCACCTTGGCCTGCTGGAAGTGACTGAGGACTGAAGGGACACTTGTGGAAAGGTGCCAACCTGTCTCCTAGTGGTGTCTGCACCTAGACACTCCTGGGCTGAGAAGGCCCTGGGGTGTGTGACTTGTGGCCCTGCTCCTGGCCAGACCCTCTAAGCATACTGCCTGCTTGGAAAGGTCCCCTGGGGCCAGGTGCCCCCATCACAGGCCCTCATTCTGGCCCATCACCCACTAGTAGTTGGAGGACCTTGACAAGTCACTTCACCCTTCCAGGCCTCAGACTACACTTTTAGACAAATTAGCTGACAAGTGTCACCTTCTGGAGTCCCTGGATGACTACACAGATTGTGTATATTCAGCAGGCGCAGTAGTGGTGGTGGGAGGAATGCGTTAGTACTTCACAGAAAGATCCTCCACATGGGGTTCTGTGCCCCTGGTCAGATGGCATTGTGTTGGGAAGACCAGAGATATGAAAGGCTTCAATAAGAAATATGGATGGCTCCCTGGGGCCCCACAGAAAGCCAGGGCATTGGCCTTGCTCTGCCCAGAGACTCAGGAAAGGCTCAGCTCCACCCCCTACCCTACCCCACCCCCGCAAAATAAATCTTTAGGAGATTAGGCTTCTCTCCAGCCCCAGCCAGGCTGGCTGAGAAGAACAGGCCCTCTCTGCTTCTCAGTTCACCTGTCTACCACACCCACACCTCAGCAGATGCAAAGATGTGGAATTAGGTCATCCCTAATATTAACAGCTTGATTCATGAAAACCAAAGGAGAGAAGTTAACACAGTCCCTTCAGCTATAGAAAAGTGTCATGACAGGGCCAGGGAGATAGCTTGGCAGTCTAAGTGCCACCCTGGCAAGCACAAGGATCTGGGTTCAATCCCCAGTAACACACACCGTGCCAGCCTTGTACTGAGCTGGGCACCAAAACTGAGCATGGTGGTGCATGCCTGTAATCCCAGAGCTGGGGAGGCTGAGACAAGAAGATCACTACAAGTTTGAGCTGTGTAGTGAGGCCCAGTACCAAAAAAATAAAAAAATGTGTCATGACAAAGCAGATTATGACAGTGGGCCTCAGTGTTCTATGCCTATGGCTGGGCACGGAGTGAAGACAGACTAACATGAAAAAAAAAACCCTGTAAAATCAGCTATCTATTCACACAAAACTCACTCCCCCCCGCCCCCCGGCCCAGGCCTGTACTCTCAAAGCCAGACAGGAATGAAAGAATCACAGTCCCTGTCCCACAGAGTACACAGTGCATGGAGAAAGCATTAGGCATATGCTGTGGGTATAACTTGAAGGCCCCATGGTGGTTCACATGGGAAGCCCTCATGCAGGGTACAGAGAGGGCAGGGGCTCAAACAGAAAGCAGAAAGCTGAAATGTGGAGGAGCAGGATCAGCCAAGCAGCTAAAAGGGCTGGGTTTGGTCTGGTGCTGAGGAAGAAGCATAGAGCTGCATGGTAGGCATGGGCCCCGGGGTGTTCTCTATTCAGGGACAGATATACTGGGCTGAACACTTAGCAGGCAGCCCAGGGTAGGTATAAACAGTTTTCACTTACAGCCCAAACTATGGCCTAGGAGCTGCTAGGGTGGCCTAGCGGAATACAGGATACTTGGATTGGGGCACCCTTCCTAACAGAAGACAAAAGCCACGCCTGCCTGCCTGGCTTCCTGTTGCAGTGGCTCTCTGGCTGGTGTATGTGTAACCTACCACCCTGGCAGCCCCATCCTGGCAAGAACAACAGTATAAGAGAGCAAAGCAGTGATCCACTGTTGGCTCCAGTTGCAGAGTGGGGCAGAGGGGGCAGCCCGGGCAAGGTCAAGTGACAGCCTAACTCAGCAAATCTGGAAGATGGCAAAACAGTGAGGCCCTGGATAGAGGGGAAAGAGGGTCACCTTGTAAAGGGGTAGATCAGGTTCTGCACAGCCAAGATGGATGGGAAACAGACAGATGCATGGGTTGATATCTTCAACAGTCACTTTTGACTGTTCCCCCATCCCCAAACATATGCATTTATGGAAACAAAAACTATCTGCCAAAGGAAACCCCATCCTTGGGCCCTCAGAACTCTTGGTGGACACAGCCATCAGCCTCCAGCCTACAAGACCCTATGAAGCAGCCTATAGGAAGCAGTAACATTCCATGCAGGAGTAGCATTCCGCTAGCTCCAGGCTGTATGTCCTGCCTCCCCAAGACAAATGCTAACCTCCCTGGCACATACATCAGCCCTGTCTGCCTCAGTTCTCCGTAAGGTGTGGATAAACACTGCCTACCACATGGGGTTATGTTGAGGTCTGGAAAGTCAATGTCTTAAGCAGCTGACATGCAGGGCGCCACCCAGTTGTTACTCATGCAATGGAAACCACACAAAAACACTGAGTAAGAGCCCTGCACATGCAGCTCCCTCCCCTGCACCAAAAACCAGTACTAATAATTAATGTTCTGTGTAGCTCATAGGAATATGGTGCTGAGTACATGTTTAGAAGAAGGTGCAGAAAGGGATGTGTCAAACCCTAAAATGTAGTAGTGTAGTGCAGGGTAGAGGACTCGTGTAGTGTGTGAGGTCCTGGGTTTGATCCTTAGCTCCCCAGGATAATAGTGGGCTACTTGGATAGTCTGCAAGGACTGTTTACATCTTTCTATTTATTCATTCATTTATTTATGTCTTTTTGATAAAGGTCTCGCTATGCAGTTCAAGCTTGCCTTGAACTCACTTTGTAGCCCAGGTTGGTCTCAAACTCAGTGATCTGTTGAGAACAAAATTTATCAAATGTGTGTAGGTAGGACTAGGTCTAGGTGCCTAAAGCAAACAAGCTATCTCAGTCCCGAGATACACATCTTGTCTGGTTAAGGTCAGCTCTATAGCAACCTTGTCTCACATGTTACTAACTGCAACAGTATAAATAATGCTGTGCATTGCATTAAGTCTTGCCCATCAGGCAGACCAGCAACCACCTAGACTAGCTTTTGTCTTCTTGTCTATCTTTCTCATTCCTGCCAGTTTCTCCCCAGGTAGACCTGATTGCAGTGAAACCAACGGATCCCTACAGTGATTCTCCTGTCTTAGCCTCCCAGTGCTGGGATTATAGGTGTGTACCGCCACACCCAGCTGTTTTCATTTTTCACATGAAAAACAGGAACATATAAGTTAACATAACAAAAATTAACTTATACACAAAGAAGGCAAAGTCTAGCAGCTGGCCTGAGATGTCCTGCATCCTTGCCTTGAGTCCCCTGCCCCTCTGCAGGCCTGGAAGGTACTCTCTGGTCACTGGGTGCCACTGAGCCCCACTTACCTGGTGAATGATTCCAGAACCAGGCCTCCAAAAGCCCACGCCGTACTTTGCACCTGCAGTTGCCAGGAAATTGTACACTTCTTGGTTTATGTCCTATGAGACAAATCCATAACTGGAGTGTTAGTGACATGGTTTGCACTGGGGTGACCCTAGCCAGGCTCACCTTTGTTCCCCACCATGGTCTGGGAAGGCCACTGTCCTGGAGGCCTTGGAAGCTTAATTCTGGAGGGCTGGGCTGTGGGCAACACCTCAGCTCACAGCCAGGGAAGAAAGCCAGGGGAGCAGAGAACCTGGCTCAGTGACACTTTGCTGGGGGCAGGTCTGACACAAGTCCCCACCCTGTTCTCTGGGTCTTAGTTTCCTTATTTGCTTTAGGAGCTGGACTAAAGAACTGCCAAGGCTCCCTCTGGCCACCTTGTCCCCAGGCAAAGGTGGGCAGTGAAGACCTGCCATGGCAGCACCAGCTGGCCAGGTCAAGTGCTGCAAAAACAAGGGGACACTCAAGTCTCTTTGTGGCTCGTGTAGGAGCTGCTTTTCCACATGGACTTCCACTGCCTCATGTGTGAGCCCAGGTGACAGGCCCTAAATGCCTACTACTGACAAAGCATCAGCTGAAAGAGCAGCAAAGATGGCCATCGAGTCCACTCAACAGTGCTGGAGACCTGCCCACCCAGGCAATGGCCTGGTATGAGACAACTGCAGGTAGTGGGGAGGACAGGAGTCCTCCTAGCCCAGGTCTGCCTGCTACCCCCTTCTTGGGAGTTTCTGATGGCCCAGTGAAGGCTGTCACTGCCTAGAAGAGGATGGGGCAAGCTGCGCTCATCACCTGTCATTGGAAGGCAGCTTCTTCAGGAGTAGGGACATGTTGTGGGATAAAGCTTTCTCTGAAGACATGGCATGTCCCAGGACAAGTGAGGTGACCCACAACAATGGGGACAACACCATGTGAATGCCAGTGTACCAAAGGAGGAACGAGGAAATGAGATCTATCAGCCTTGGGAAGGGGAGAGGCAACTTTGTGGTGGGAAGGGAGCCACTCTCTGCTCTGCAGATCCTTGATAAAACGTTCTCAGAACCACACCATTCCCTTTATGGAACTGCCAGCCAATAGTGCAGCCCTCTAAGGCGCCACTAGCCAAGTTGGTAAGAGAACCGGGCTCCCAGAGCAGTCTACTGCCATTAGTAACAGCCTGGCCTTTTCACTTCCAAATCAGACACTTGTCAAATCAGGATTCAGTGGGTCTATGTACATATATGTCTGTACGAATGGGGTGTGTGTGTGTGTGTTAGGGGACATGACAGAATTGAGCTCAGCCTGGATCCCTCTCTGACTGTGGACTTTGAGTGGTCACTCTGCCTCTCTGAACCCCAGCCAGAAACCCTTTACAAATACATGCAACATTGAAGATATTCACCCCTGCTCAAACCCTGCTGCAGTAGAAACTCCCCTCCCGCATGATGAAATGCAGGTGCCACTATAACAGTATTAGTGTAATACTATCATGAGCTTGGTGTGCTTTTCCTGTTTAGCCTTGGGATCACTTGTCCCCATCCTGTCATGATCCAGTCCCCAGCACATGCTGCAGTGTCTGCTATGTAATTCACCCAGTCTGGATTTCTTTCTATTTTTTGAATTTTTTTTTTTTAGGGAAGGGTCTACAGGGTATTCAGGGTCTCACTACTAAACCAGACTCATAGTGATCTGCCTGTTTACAGACGTGTGCCATAATGCCCAGTCTCAGCATACCCCAGGGGCGGGACTGGCATGGCAGGTCTGGGGATTGAACCCCTGGCCCCGGCACCTGTTTGTAGGTGCTTTAATCCACTGAGCTATTTGGCCAGCCCCAGTCTGGATTATGATACAGAAAACAGGCTAAGGCAACGCTCCAGGACTCCTAGCACAGTGCAGAGGCCTTAAAGTCACCCTACTCAGGTCCTGCCTTGGATCACCTTCTTACACACAGAGCTCAGTCCCGACACACCCCCTCTTCACTGCACAAATGCAACAAGTTTCTTCCTGCCCTGGAGCCTTTGCAAATGTTGTTTTATCTAGAATATTTTTATGGCAGTTAAGCTGCTCAGGACTCCACTTCTGTTCACATCCTCAAAGAGGTTATCTTTTCTTTTCCAAATGCATCTGTGTGTTTGGTTTCTGAGATAGGGTCCATCGATGTATACCAGTCTGGTTTTAAATTCACTATACAAGCTGGGTTAGCTCTGAACTCATGGCGATCCTCTTGCTTCAGCCTCTTGAGTGCTGTGATTACAGACATGGGCCACCACACCTGGCTCCCTTCCAAAGTATAAGTCAGACATCTTTCTCAAGTTTTCAGAGTCCTGCACATCACCTTCCCAACATCAATTCTGTGACTATTATACATCCACCTCCCTACTAGACTAAGAGTCTTAAAGCCAGGCCTCATCTGTTTTGAGGCCACACTGAGCCCTAGCACCCAGCTCAGGACCTGGAGTATAAGAAAATTTCAGGAGACATTTGTTGAACAAACAAAGGAGTGGGCTCTGAAATCCTATTTTCTGTGACACTTACCTCCAACAATTAGGTTTTGAACTACAAAGCAAGGGGGAGACAGACCCATGGGGTGGCAGCCCTGCTATAGGAAGCTGAGCTCAGCAGGGCTGCCAGGGCCCTGGAGGCCTGGCCTTGCATAGTTCCAGGCTCTCAGGACATCATATAATGTGGCAACCCCCTGCACCACTGCTACAGAGAACGAAGCCAGCAGGAAGGATTTGCCCTTCAGCTGGGCAGAAAGGACTACTGTTCATCCAGCACACATGGTGAGTGGACCAAGGTAGCAGAAGGGGCCCAATGGGAAGGCGGCCCCAGGTGTATCCCAGGGGCCCACAGGCCCAAAGGCTCTGTGTCCTGGGCGAGCCATGGGAGCTGGGCACTTTCCATCACAGGCTGTGATCTGTGCCAGCATTCAGCTCCTGCCAACAGCTGCCTGGGGTCTTACTCCCAATGCAAGAGGGGAGGCCTAGAGCTAGGAGAGAACTGTTGTTGCGAATAGCAGCACACAGGTTCCACACTCTGGGCTACAGCAGCAGCAGGGCTGGATCACATAAGCATGGCACATGGCCATTCATCCTGACATTAACACTCAAAGGAAAGGGGCCCCATCGGTTAATCAGCTCCAAATCAGCTGCTGGGCTTAGGGTCAGAGTTAGCTCTCAGTGTGGCCACCTGTGACTGTGGACTCAATGGATTGTGATATTACCATGACGTATGGCTCCCTCCCTGGCAAAAGTCCAGAGTCAGAGGAGCAGGAGAAAGTGTACATGATTTAAGGAGAGATAGGTGAACCAATCCCTGACTGCCTTCTAAACATATGGTGAGGACACAGTGCCCACTCCACAGAACTTTTTCTTTCTTCTTTTTTGTTTTGTAATTCTGGGGATTGACTTTAACCTTTTTATTATTATTATTATCATTACCATTATTTTAGAACAGGGTCTTGGTACATTTTGTTTTGTTTTTCAGATAAGGTCTCACTATGTTCTCCAGGTTATCCTCAAACTTGTGATTCCCCTGCCTCAGCTTCTCACAATACTAGGATTATAGGTGTGCATCACAACTCCTGGATTGTAACATTTTTCTCATTCAACAGCAAATGTACTTCTAGGGTAGTAAGATTGGGGACACCTATTCTTTTCTTCTATACTTTCTATTATTGTCTCAATGACCAAAAACTAACTCTAGTAGGTGCCTGCAATCCCAGCACTTGGAAGGCTCCAGAGGCTGAGCAGGAGGATCATTGTGAGTTCCAAACGAGCTTGCCTACATAGCAAGCTCAAGGCCACTTTGTACTAACTATACAGTGAGATCCTGTCTCAAAAGACAAAATGGAACAAAAAAGAAAAAGATAAAAACTTGCGACTTGTGGTGACATGGGCCTATAATCCTAGCTACTCAGAAGGCTAAGCAACTTGGTAAGATTCTGTCTTAAAACATAAAGAGCCAAATTTGGTATAGTGGCACACGCCTATAATCCCAACACCTGGGAGGCTAAGGCAGAAGGACTGTTATGAGTTCTAGACTAGCCTGGGCTACACACTGAGTTCAAGAATAACCTGAACTGCATAGTGAAATTCTGTCCTGAAAAAATAAAAAAGCCAAGGATATAGCTCAGTGGTATAATGTCTGTCTGGCATGCACAAGGACCTAAGTTTGACTTCTGGTAAGTGAAGAAAGAAAGAGAGAGAGAGAGAGAGAGAGAAAGAATCATAACATAACATAACACAATACAACAAGCTGGAGTACAGCTTATTTGGAGAGTGCTTCTTGGCATTGCAAAGTCCTGTGTTTTACTATCAGTACCTCAGAAGGAAGGCAGGCAGGGAAGGAAAAAAAGGCAAAAAAAAGACTAAATCTTAGGGCTGGGGTGAAGTTCAGGATGAAGCACTGGCCTGGTATGCAAGAGATTGGGTTTAAGCCCTAGTACCCACACCAAACCACAAAATAGCCCATTAGAAACTGGAGGCAGTGCCCCTAATACCCGCTCCCAGGAAGCTTCTACCAATCACCATGCCATACCCACCAATCTGACCCTACACCCCCTGGGGTTCACCTTGGCCCGGCGCAAGTCCTTTTCACCCCCAAGCTGGGCTTCAATGAGATGGTCACAGTGGATGGTGGATGGCACAGCCACCTTGGGCAGCCCACTGCTGATGAACTGCAGCATGGCCATCTGGGCCGTGGCGTCCTGCATGGCCACACGGTCGGGCCGCAGCCGCAGGTAGGTTTTACCCCGCTCGATCTCCTGGTTGGCCGGGTCATCCAGGTGTCCGTACACTATCTTTTCTGACAGGGTCAGCGGACGGTTCAGCCTAAAGGAAAGAAGAGAATGGGGCTGGGACAAGCTGCATAAGCCCTGCCTGCCTGCAGCTGCTCCCTTTTGGGGCATGGGGTACCCTGACCATGGGCAGGGACAGGTTCAAAGAATCCTGAGTTCCACTTGGGTGACAATCGGTCCTATGCCCTGTGTCACCTAAAGCACATGGTGCTTGACCTGGTGGTACTTATTTTGGAGTACATGGTGCTCCAAAATGACTTAATGGGGCCAGGGAGATTGCTCAGTGGAATAAGTGCTTCCCTGGCAAGCACAAGGGCCTGAGTTCAATCCCTGGTTCCACAAAAAAAAAAAAAAAAAAAAACTTAATGAAGTGACACAATGAGTGACAAATCACAAGAGATTTGTTTTTAAATCACAAGAGATTTTTTTCCCTCAAATGATATTTGATTTTCCATAAAATTGATCACTTTATAATGAGTACTTATCAAGTAGGTATAATGTTCATTGTATTTTTGGCTTTTTTGTTTTGACACAGGATTTCATTATGCACTTTGTAATGAACTCACTTTAGGGCTGGCAAGATAGCTCAGCGGTCTAAAGCGCCTCTCAGGGACCGCGGTTCGATCCCCAGCACCACATGCCATGCCAGCCCCTCCCCCCAGGGCAGGCTAAACTGACCCCCCCCACCCCCGTAAAAAAAAAAATCCATGATGTGTAGTGAGACACTGTGATAAATAATTAAAAAAAACAAAAAACATGAACTCACTTTGTAGCCCAGGTTGGCCTCAAACTCCCAGTGATACTCCTGCCTCAGCCTCCTGAGTGCTGTGAATATAGGTGTGTGCCACCACACCAAGTGTTCATTATATTCTTGACTTTTTTTTTTTTTTTTTTTTTTGCGGAACCGGGATTGAACTCAGGCCCTTGCGCTTGCCAGGGAAGCGCTTATTCCACTGAGCCATCTCCCTGGCCCCTTGACTTTTTTTTTTTTTTTTTTTTTTTTAAGAAATTCTCATTTGTAGTTCACACTGACCCCAAACTTGTAATCCTCCTGCCTCTGCCTCTGCCTTCCCAGTGCTGGGATGGAGGCATGTGCCATCACACTGGGCTATATATGCTCTTCATTTAATGAAACAACCAGCTGGGTGGGGTGGTACATGCATGTAATCTCAGCACTAGAGAGGCTGAAGCAAGAGGATTCCTTCAAATTTGAGGCCAGTCTGAGCTATA
Source organism: Ctenomys sociabilis (assembly GCA_004027165.1). Lineage (NCBI taxonomy): Eukaryota > Metazoa > Chordata > Mammalia > Rodentia > Ctenomyidae > Ctenomys > Ctenomys sociabilis. Next base: position 33,473 of record PVKA01019315.1, read on the forward strand.
CAGTACGAACTTGTCTCAAAAATATCAAAATAAGAAAATAGACAATAAAAGGCCTGAGGATATAGCTCAGCACTTCCTGGACTTAATCCCTAGTACCACAGAGAAATAGATAGGTACACATGCACAAAAGACTCAGCAGAGAGACAGTAACAGCTTCAGTTCCCAGCCTGAGTCTCACCATGGCTAGACACAGTGCCATGGCAGCAACCATTTGCCCCACCCTGCCCCACCAGCCTCCCCAAATCCCTACTTCCCTTGCTGTAGCCTGGCTGCTGTGACGCCAGTCTACCCACAAGCCCAGGAGCTCTCACTCCTGCATGTGTGGCCTTCTTTGTCAAGTACAGAAGCTGGGCCATGCCCCCACCTCTCACTGGTCCTCTCCTCCCAGATCCCATTCTCCCAGTGGTTCACCCTTTCTCCTTCATTAGGGCCAAAGAGACAGTCCATGCCCAGCCCATGTGGAAGCACAGCCTCTTCAGGACTCAGCTGTCCCCTCCCTTAAACTCAGTTTAAGGGATGCCCTTTGGCGGTATATATCACAAAGCTGCTGCTCTAGGGCCCTTGCTCTGCTCAGTGGAATAAGTCATTGACATCCAGAAATCTTAGGCCAAAGCTGATGTCCTGGAAAGCAGCAGGACTCCATCCTCAGCTCAAGATCCCAGCCTGACCATGTCATAGACCTTTGGGGGGCCAGACAGTGGTGCCTTCAGGGAGCACCTGTCTCTAAAGTGCAGCACTTGATGCCAGGAGGCAATAACCAGTATTTAGGGCTTCCTTCACAAACAGCTTTATTAAAATATAACTGGCACACAATGGCCTGGTTTTATTTTTTGGTTTGTGAGATGGGTTTAAGCTGGTCCTGAACTCATTATGTAGCCTTGAAGCAATCCTCTTGTGAGATTACAGGCATGCACCACCACCTGGACTGCACATACTTAATACATGTGGGGCTGCATGTGATCCAGTGGTAGAACACTTGCCTATCATGCTGAGAGGCCCTGGGCTTCATCACCAGGACCTTTTTTACTTTGAGACAGATTCCTGCTAAATCACTAAGTTGCCCTGGCAGGGTATCATGGTTTGGAATTTTGCAAGGTGAACAATATAATACAGGACACATTTTATAGTAGCATTTTATAGTGAATCACCCAAGAATCACATACTACAAGTGCAGGAAATCTATTCACACACAAAGTACTAAAAAATCCAGCTGACAGTCCAGAGCTTATGATAATGTTTCTTACCAGTCCAACTGGAGGCCTGGAGCCCAGAACACATCTCACGCAGGACCACTTCATGAATGTGTGCTGGAAAGGCCTAAAGGTCAGTGGTGGAAGCTAGGAAGTTTATGCCAGTGGGGTGAAGGATCTGTCCTAGCAGATTGAGGGATCTGCAGTGGAGCCAGGAAGCAATGCTCAAGATAAGCACCAGAGCTCCCCCAAAGTTACCACAGCCATCCTCAACAGTGAGGTCCTGAGCTCCTCCAGCAATGAGGAAAGTCAAGTCCCCATCAGGGAAGCCAATGCAACAAGCTTCAGGAGGCTGAGCAGTATACCATCTTCTCCTCCGGAGCCAGGAATTGATGCAAGATGAGGACCAGAGGACCGCCAAAATCTATCAGGAATGCCAGCATGACAAGGTCCTCCAAGAGAACAGCCCAAGAAAACTAGCAGCTTCCAACAGCTTCTCCAAACAGCATCCCTAACAGCGTTTTGGCAGCTTCTCCTGTTTTGCTTGTATGCTGCTGGCAACAGCCCTCAGGGGGGCCTCCCACACCCAGCACCACTCTAATTTAATTCAGCTGGGTGTAAGAAGTTGTCCACCAGTTAGCTATCCACCACACAGGCTCAAACTCACAATCCTCCAGCCTCAGCCTCACAGAGCCCTGAGATTACAGGCCTGTACCACCACACCTAGATCAGATATTTTAAAAGCACTTAATTAAGTTTTGCCAGTTTACGTGTGTGAAACAAGTGCCACAATCAAGATATTGAACATATTTACTTCCTCCCAAAAGTTTCCTCCTGCCCTTTGGTAATAATCCCTCCTACCTTGCTCCCACGTCACCTTCAATTGACTTCCCATCACTGCACATTGCTGTTACCTGAGCACTCACTTTTAGCTCAGTGTTTCCTAAGCCTGTGGTGACAAAGCTATGGTATACATGCCACAGCCAGCTATTTGTTATCATTTAAAGCTCTAAAAGGTTCACCATCACTGTTCTAAGCACTTTGACATACATAACTCAGATGCAGATAAGGAAACCAAGGCAGGGAGAGGTGAAGTGACTTGCCTGCAGGTCAGAAGTTGTGTGTGCAAGGCTAGACAGAGAAAGCCAGCAAAGGAGCAGTAGTGTCTGTGCCCTTCATGGATGTCAATGTCTGCTGTCACTCAAAACTTGAGGAGAGAGGGCTAATGATCAATGCTGGTGCTGCCAATATGACTCTGGGTCCCAGCCTCTTACATCTACAGTCCTGTAAGCCCTTGAAGGCAAGAGTTCCTTCCCTAGGGCACTGGCTCTTCAACAAATAGAGGTCCACTGGCAACTCAGAATCTCTGAGTTCTGCTGTCACAAGAGCCCTGCATAAAAATAGCAAGAGCCCAAGGTCCAGCATACCCAGGTGACAGCCAATGACTCACCCAATGCAGCACACAGCTTGCCCCCACTTCCAGGCCCAAGGGAGATGAAAATAGCATCCAGGCTTATAACCCAAGGTCCTTAAAACAAACACCTAATGGGTGTCACAGCCTGGTGATCACAAGCAAAGCTGAGAATGAACTGAGGATGAGCTGAGACAGGATAAATGGGTCTTCTGTTGTCCCTGGTCCCCCTGCAGCCCTGGGGACAGAGATCCAGGTCCAAGATCTTTCTTTTTTATTTTTTTTGTAGTACCAGGGATTGAACTCAGCACCCTGCATTTGTCAGGCAAGTGCTTATTCTACTGAGCTATCTCTCTGGCCCCTTTTTATTTTTTTAATGTATTTGGTACAGAATCTCACTATGCAGCTCGGATTTGTAGTTACAGGTATGCACCACCATGCCCAATCTCGGTGGCTGGCTTGGTGCACCAAGGGATGGGCCTGGCATGCCATGTGGTACTGGGGATCAAACCTTGGTCCCTGCACTTGTCTAGGCAGGTGCTCAATCCACTGAGCTATCTTGTCAGCCATGTATGTATTTGGTACAGGGTGTTACTCTGCAGCTTGGAGGCAGGACTAGCACAGCATGCAGTGCTGAAGATCGAATCCAGTCAGTCCTTCGCTGAACTATTTCCATGGCCATGAAGAAGATCCTGTTTCTAAAAGGGCCTCTAAAAGCTGGGTGTGGTGGTGCATGCCTGTAATCCCAGCACCCGGGAGGCTGAGGCAGGAGGATTGTTGTGAGTTCGAGACCAGCCTGAGCTACAAAGTGAGCTTAAGGCCAGCCTGAACTGCATAGTGAGACCCTGTCTCAAAAAAAAAAAAAAAAAAAAAAAAAGGGCCTCTACAGAACAGCCCTGGCCCTACCTTCTGTCACCCTGGAATTCTGGGCACGGTAATGTGTGAGGCTGTTCTGTGCACTGCAGGTGTTTAATGGCAGTGCTTGCTCTATTGACCAGATAACAGTGAGCCCCACCCCAGTTATGGCAACCAAATCTGTCTCCAACCATTGTCAAATGTCCCCAGGACATAAAAACACCCTTCCCTACACCACCCACCCTCATGACAATAATGAAAATGGAACCACATGTGTCTCATCATGAAAATACTCAAAATTATGGGATTTCTCATGTTGATGCAGGGCTGGAAAAAAATAAGCAAAATGAATTTTATTTTTGTTTAATTTTTTTTTTTTTTTTTTTTGTCTTTTTTGAGACAGGGTCTCACTGTGCAGTTCAGGCTGGCCTTAAGCTCACTTTGTAGCTCAGGCTGGTCTCGAACTCACAACAATCCTCCTGCCTCAGCCTCCCTAGTGCTGGGATTACAGGCATGCGCCACCATGCCCGGCTATTTTTGTTTAATTTTACAGATAAAAGTAAAACCTAAAAGCCTGCTGTTTTCTTACTGGGCGTGTTTCTTGCTTCCAGTGGTTAGAGGAAAAAGCGAAGCAGCTGCTGCTACTCTCTGGCCAAGTGACCTGGAAACACATAGTACACCAGCTCCCCTTCTATACACAACAAACAGTGAGGTGAAGAGGGGGTTTGGCAGCACTTTTTCACTTAGCCACAGTCTGAGAATTCCAAAAATAAGTAAAATATATGTGTCTAAGGTCCTGCATCAGTGGACGGTGGTCCTCCCTCAGAATCAGCTGGGAAACTCGTTCTTCATATTTCATTTTTTTTTTTCTCATTAGTACCAGGGATTGAACTCAAGACCTTGCACTTCCCAGGCAGGCGCTTATACTACTGAGCTGTCTGCCAGGTCCTCCCTCAGTTGGTCTGGGTGGAGGCTGGAGGGCTGATTCCATCACACACCTAGGTGATGCCAGTGCTGCTCAGTCACTGTGGAAAAGGCTACCAGAGTCAGAGTTGCTGGGAATGGGACAAAGGGGATGGCAGCCCAAATGCTCTTCTAACACACAGCCCATGAGAGTGCTAGAAGCTACATGGGGGTGCTGGAGCCAGGGAACCAACTTAGGCATGGGCCGAAGCACCTACAGGTATATGACCTCAGACAGGGCACTTCTCCAATCTGGCTGTTTCCCCAAAGTGAGGAGGAGTTGGGACAACTATAGGGGCTGCTGAGAACAAAAGCCCAGACCAACCCAGCTCCTTCACAATCATGCTGACAAACACTTCCCAACTCCTTAACGCTGTGCAGAGGCTGTCAGAGGGCAGAGCAAGACAGCTGCCCTCAAAACTGAAGCGGAGACGCCAGAAAACAGCAAGTAGAATGGCAAGAGACACAATAGGCGCAGGATGTAAGCAGTGGACTGAGACAGAGACAAGGCTCACTACTCCCACCATGTGGCCATGGACAGCTTGCAGAGCCTGTTCTCAGCCTCATGGGAGTACACTCAGAACGATTCTTGCCTGCTTCAGTGTCAGAGGCTACCAGGCAGGCTAGGGCCTACCTGTCTGCAGCTGGTCAAGTCCAAGGGCAGTGCTATTGACTGGCGCATACTGCGACCCCATACCTCCGCCTCCTCCTGCTGCAGTACCTTCTGCATCCTTCTGGCAGCAGCACTGAGCCCAGCACTTGGTACAGAGTGTTGGGCAAAGATGCTGGCTGTCCTTTCACCAAATGAAGGACAGGGCAGGCTCAAGAGCTGCTTGCGCTCTTTTTTTCCCCCCCTATGCTTGCTTCTAGCCTCCATGAGAAGCAGGAAACAGAGCTGAGTCTCCAGCCATTGTCCTGATGGCCCTCAGAGGGGAGACCCAGGCTCAGCAGCCTGTACTGAAAAGTACTGAGCTAAGTCCTTCTATTATGTTCTGATCACCTGGTTTCCTGATAAGATTCTTCCTTAGGAAACAGGCAGAAGTTCCCTCAATAATTCAGAATGCCTTTCCCCTACAGGGACACTTGATCTTGCCACCATCAGTAACCACCAAATGCCTCCTACGCCTCCCAGCATCCTTCAGCAGTCCTGCTAGCGCCCATCCAAAGCCTTACCGTTTGCGGACAATGTTAATGTTCTTCTCTAGCAGTTCATAGCGGATGTACTCGTTAGGCTCAAAGTGGCTCATGGCTACCTTGGCCCGTTGGCACAGGACTGAGGCCACATGGTACTGCCGCACACCAAGGGCTTTCTGTAGAAGAAAGACAGCAACCATCAATGGAGTTCTTAGGAAATCCATCCCAAGGGACAGCTCAGCATGGTTTTGTTTTTTGTTTTTGTTTTTGTTTTTTTAAATCTGGGGACCCAGGGAGACAGCTCAGTAGAATAAGCACTTGCCTGGCAAGCACAGGGTCCTGAGTTCAATCCGTGAGACCGAAAAAAAAAAAAAAAAAAAAAGTCTAGGTATGGTGGCACACAGCTGTAATCTCAGCACTTAAGAGGCTAGGTAAGGTAGGATGATTCTCATGAGTTCAAGGGCAACTTGAACCAGTCTCAATACCACCTACCCCCCAAAACAACACAAACAAAAACCAAAGGATTAGCTTTAAGAATTATGCTCTAACTGCAGTCTTAGGAACCCTCATGGATGCACAGGTGACAGTGGCCACAGGAGTACAGCCCGCAGCAGGAAAAAGTACAAGCAATGGAAGAAGTCAAGGTTGACCAGGGAAGTTGTATCAACTCATGGAAATCCCCCAGTGTCTGAGTCCCAGAGGAGCCAAACACAGATGTAACCAGCTCTGGTGTGCACACAGGAAGGGGCAGAGGACACAAGGGAGTGTGTTAAAGCTCTCATCCCAGACAGCTGTCACTCCAGCCACACCTGAAGCTCCTGGTGCATGAGGATCAAGCCTCAGCTTTACTGATCTCTCAAGACTTCCCAGCATATGTTACAACAGAGATCTGTTGACTAAGTGGAGGAATGAGGAAAGTCCTATGTTCCTCATCTCTTCAAAAGGTGGTGCCTAGCCTGAGCTACAAAGTGAGCTTAAGGCCAGCCTGAACTGCATAGTGAGACCCTGTCTCAAAAAGACAAAAAAAAAAAAAGTGGTGCCTGTGCCTGGTGAGAGGACAAGCATTCAAGGCCAGTCTAGACAACTTAGCAAGACCTTATCTCAAAATAAATTAAAGGACTAGGAATGTAGCTTCGTGGCAGAGCACCTGCCTAGCATGAGACCTCCCAGCACCAGACACACAGAAGAAGGTAGTGTCTGCCTCCCCTTGCCTTGAATGTGTGGACTTCCTGACTGACTTCCAAGGAACAGAATGCGAGACTCTATGCTGTGTGACTTCCAAGACTAGATCATAAAAAGCATGCCGTCTGCCTTTTTGTTATGCCATGAGGTATTTTCAGGAAGAGATGTGTACTAGCTACTTTTAAACTATGGATGACAACCTCCACAAGTATCTGTAACCAGAAAAGCAAAAATGAATTCAGGAGCTGGGTAGACAGCTTGACAGTCTAAGAGCCTACCTGGCAAGCACAAGGACCCAGGTTCAATCCCCAGTACCACATAGAATGCTGGCCCCGGAACCCTGGGCACACCGTGCCGGCTACTGAAACTGGGCATGATGGTGCATGCCTGTAATCTTAGTGCTGAGGCTGAACCAGGTGGAACACCAAGAGTCCAACCTGTGTAGCAAGACCTTGTACCAAATAAATGAATGAATGAATGAATGTCTTTTTAAAAAATTCAAAGCAATCACCAGAAAGGAAGAAGGCTTCCCTTCCTTGGTGAGTTCCAGGCCCAGGCTGTCTTCTGGGAAAGAGGCAGAACTGAAGCCACCACTCCAAACCCCCTTTTTTTGTTTGTTTTGCGGTATTAAGATCAAACTTGGGACCTTGCATTTGCCAGACTGGCACTTATGTTGCTGAGCTATCTACCCAGCCCCCAAGCTCCCTTTTCTGTGTTCCTTGCTAGCTTCCATGACAGAACCCAGTACCAGCCTGCAGCTGCCATCTATAGAACTGCACCACAATGCATGTTCACCCAACAGCTGCAGCTGTGACACCTCCCTGCCCAACACCCACCAGCAGAGGCTGTCTGCCACACTGGGAAGGCGTGAAGGACCTCCAAGTGACACATCTGGGGATCTCCAAGGTGCCAGAGGACCAGGAGAAAGCAATGCAATACAGCTGTAGCCATAATGAGCCACACACACAGTGGGAAGGAGCCCAGCACACGGGCAAGAGCAAAAACCTGGATTAAAATCTGGCCTGGCTATTTATTAACTGTGACCTTGAACAATTTAACCAAAGCATTCACTTCCCCAGAATCACTGTGAGAACCAAAAGAAATCATATGAAGCCCTGAGTACTGTTTCTAATTACTTGAGTGCACAATCCGCCTCTGTACTCCCTAAATAAGAAATCATACATAGTGTTCTGTAACTTGCTTTTCTCATATATTAATATAGGCCAGACATCTTTTCAATGCCTATATATAATGGATCTATTTCTGCAAATTGCCCTAAGTGTTGGTTTCCTTAGAAATAAAAATGAGCATAATACCTCCTGTCTGTCCCGCAGGTAAAACCATAAATTGTAATCCTAATTACAGCACTGGGAAAAGGCAAAGTCTTGATTCCCAGCAGTAAGGGGACAGTGAAGCCAACTATGCGTGACATAGCAACACCAAAATATAGGCTAGCTGGGTTGTTTTTGCTTGCTGGGTGGTCATTGCTAGCTGGACATGGTAGTGTACACCTGTAACCCTAGACTGCTCACAGGCTGCAGCAAGAGGATTATAACTTTGAGGTCAGCCAAGGCAACTTAGGAAGACATCTCCCCATCTCAAAATAAAATAAAATACAAAGAGCTAAGGACAGAAGTCAGTGGTAGGGCACACCTAGCAAGTGTAAGATAACTTCACAGCATGAAAATCAAATGAATCACCTATTTTATTTATTTATTTATTTATTTAGGTACTAGGGATCGAACTCAGGATCTTGTGCTTGCCAGGCAGGCACTTAAGTCACCAAGCTATCTCCCCAGCCCACCCTGCATGCTTAATCCTTAATGACAATGCTGCTCTGCTCTCCAATGAAAATGTCCTCTCATAAGATTTGGGCGCAAGACTGGGCATATATCGCCGGGCGTGGTGGCGCATGCCTGTAATCCCAGCACTCGGGAGGCTGAGGCAGGAGGATTGTTGTGAGTTCCAGACCAGCCTGAGCTACAAAGTGAGCTTAAGGCCAGCCTGAACTGCATAGTGAGACCCTGTCTCAAA
>PVKA01019316.1:0-42269 GCA_004027165.1 Ctenomys sociabilis
TCATAGAGATATATGTATACCTATGTTTATAGCAGCACAATGTGTGATAGCAAAATCTTGGAAACAACCAAGATGTCCATCACATGAGGAATGGTTGAAAAAGATGTGGTATTTCTATATAATGGAGTATTACTCAGCTATTAAAAATGATAAGTTTGAAGCATTTATACTGAAGTGGATGCCACTTGAACATATACTCGTAAGTGAAATAAACCAGACACACATGTGTAAATATCGTATAGTCTCCCTAGTATAACAAGCGAAAAGCAGAAATACAAAAGGAAATGTACAACAAGTAAAATCAATTGAGTCAGATAAGGTAAAGTGAATGGCATATGCTGCAGGATACTAATCAGCTTTTCTTCTGGATGGTTAACAACCTAAGATCCCAAGTCAGAGTTGGAGAAATAGAAGAGCCACAAGGCCCGCCAACATTTTGGCCGTATCCTTTCAAGGTCAGCGAAGACTCAGGACATAGGAGAACCTGTACTGCAATATCATGAGACTCAGGTGAGCTCCAAATTTTCTGAGCAAGGAGATTGTGGAGCCACAGAGGAAAGAGATTGAAGTTCTATAGTGTTCTTCTTAAATTTTAACAAAAATATTTACTGCTTCAGCAAAATTTCATTTATGTATTAAATCATATGTACTGAAGACATAGCAGGGTGCTTCCCAGATTTCTCTCCTGTGATATTTGAAAGAATGAGCACTGAAGATTAGCCAACCTTCTGAGAAGATTTTCATTAAGGAAAACACTAACGTTCAGATAGCAACATGTGTGCCAACCTTGTTGACATGGTGGAGAAATTCCCACTAGATAGCCTGGACAAAAGAATAAAAATGTTTTTGTCCCTTAATTAGAATATTCAAGTAATTGTAGTACTAATGAAAATTGCTGCTGTACATGTCTATTCAAAGGCTTTGGCTTACAAAGTCAAGATTTGAAAATATCACATTTTCTTGATCTCTGAATGTCATTTTCATTAATAAGGTGAATATGACAGCTCTCTCTTTACCCTAATAGCCCCCCTGGAGGAAATAACATTTTTGTTTGTCTAAACAGTACTTAATGACTACTCCAATATTAGAGTTTAAGACCTTTAATTCTACAGTGCAATGCTCTGTGTCCTTGACTTTGTGTTTATCATGAATATGAATTTCTGATCTTAAAGTCAAGCCATGAAATTGTTCTGTATTGTCATGCCTTTCCCTTGATAAGTTTTGTAATTGCTGTAATTTCCTCAGCAGCAAGAGTTGTTTGTGATTTGCTTGGGTTCAAGGAGTAAAACCATTACCAATTCTGAATATTCTCTTTTGTTTCAGTGTGAAACCATAGATTTGTTTACTCTTAGCAATAACTAGACCTGTGATCTTGAAAGAACTATAGTTATTATTGGTGCCCTTACACGATAGAGGACTCAATATATTTTTGTCATTACAAGCTTTCAATGTTACCTTTGGGTTTACATTCCTATTAGGAGAGATTTATGCCTGCTACTTCAGACATTTTCTCTATTGCTCCCATAAAAATATTATGTTCCATAGGATATCTATCATTTTCTCTAAAATTCATTCACTGACAATGTCTGATCATCAAATACCAGGCAGTTTGTGTTCCAGGTGTTTATAAGGAGCCAACATTAAAATTACTCAACACACACACACACACACACACACACACACACATATACTATTAATGTATGTAATTTAACTGAAATATTTTTCTTTTGCAATTTTGATGAACATTTGTCAAACACATTCTGCATATGAGACTCGGATTATTTCTGTAAAAAGAAAAGTCATCAAGACGCAACTGGTCTAAAATGCCATAGTCAAGCATGAAAGATAGAGAGATTTTTAAATAATTACCAGTATTGCTGCATGATAAATGCTGTTAGAGATATACTGACAAAGTACTATTGTAACCAGGGCAACTCTGGAATGGATACACAGAGCAGGACCCCCTGAGGCTACATGAGATGGCATTTTCATAATAGAGAATTAGAAATGACATTCTATTTTACACAGTGAGTGTGGCCTAAAGTCAACCATGGTGATTCAAGAAAAGAGATCAAGAAGGCAGGCACAGACGACAGAAGTAAGTAGAATAAAGTCTCAAGAGTATGCATAAGAATGCACAAGAAAGTGAGGCAAGAAACCTGTGGTCATATTTGGGAACTACCTGCCAATAGATACTTGGTTTTAGGTGTTTTAATATTTTTCTTTCATGATGTATATATTGACCTAGCAGATAGTTTTCACAAAGAAAATTCATCTAAAAATCATCTTTAAAAAGATTCAGCAATTAATATCTGACATGGCAGAGATTTTGATAGTGTAATGAATGAAGTATGATGGATACATAAAGGAAGTATTCAGAGTAAGTATCACATAACATCACATTATCTTATTGGTATTTGTTTCCCAATAAAATTATTTTAAAAAGGTAATAAAAGAAAACAAGAGACATGAATAAAATGACATAGGATTGTCCTGCTAAAAAACAATCCCCCTAACAGATATAAGTATTGAGTTATGGTACAGAAGTAAATATTAACTAGATGAAACAGAAGTTTTAGAGTCATTAAAGATATTGTACAAGGCTGGAATCTTACATATCTTCCAGTTGTCTGTGTTTTCAGCACTGTGTTTGCAACTTCTTTAGTTGTCAGACATAGCTACAGAATTAGAAAGGCATGAGTTCCTAGTCTTGGGCACCAAACTAAAAAGCCACACTTTTATAAAAGGTCCCAGAAAAATACAGTGTTAGATGAATGACAAAATCAAATTTAGGTTCTAAGGAAATCATTTGCCTGAAAAATGTGTGAAGTTTGAATGATGAATTCATAGTAACAGCTAACTACAGGGTTGCCTTAGACAAGTTCCATTAAAAGGAAACCCCAAGGAAATGTTGATAGTGAGATGTGGCAGAGAAAGGAGCCATTATAATATATATCAGAAGGGCAGTCATTCTTGAGAGTAATGGGAAATTAGATTCACTGTATCATCATAAGAATATGTTTACAAGGCTTCAAATTTATGATACCTAAGTGGGGGGAGGAAGGTCAGTTATTTATTCTTCAGCTCTTAATTTCCCACTAAATGAGAACTTCTAGAAATGACAGTTGTCTAGCATTTCTGACTTGTCTTTCATGCTGATCACAAGGCCAGACAAAAGCCAGCAGATGAATGTCAGGTTTTCGACACAGGCATTCTAAGAGAGTAGACACATGGGTCAAGTACTGACATCATCAACTTCAAAAGCTACCTAGATGGGAACAGATAAGGACCTGGAATGACACCTGGAGAGTGGGAATCCAGCAAATGCAAAGTGACCTACTAAGGCACTGCTTTCAGAGGGTTTGTCCATGCATGCAGTGTTAGGATTATATCATCAATGATTACTTGCCAGAGAGTGCATAAAGAGTGCAAAATGTGAGATATTTCTAACACAGAAAGGTCTTAGTATGAATATGCAATCCATACTAATGACCTTTGAGAACTATATTCATCTATTATAGAATGATATTCCAATACCTATGATACCTTTTACCAAATATAAAAAAAAATCTAGGAACAGGAAGACATAGAATAGTTCCTAGGTCATCAAATTTCTAACAGCATAAATTTTAGATGACCCTCGTAATGACTTAAGACCTCTCATTTAAAAAATGGAGTAAACAGCAAAATATCTTGCTACAGTGGTACCTTGGTAATGATAACCAATTTCATTCTTTCCATCATTCTCATAATAGAATTTGTTCCATGATTCCAACTGAAACCAAATTGCAAGCATATATAGTTTCCAGGATTTAAAGTGTCACTAAGTCTTGCAAAATAAACACTTTAAAATAGAAATTGTGTTGAATATTTCAGGCCTAGAATATAACCAGTTTTATTTTTAATGAATCAGTGAATCCAGTTAAAATTTTGTTTCTCGGAGTGGGGGCTGTGTTTTTTTAGGGAAGGATCTACGGGGTGTTCAGGGTCTTGCTACTAGATCAGACTCACAGTGATCCACCAGCTTACAGCACAGCTGTGCACCACCACACCCAGGGTAATTGCCATCTCAGCATGCCCTAGGTCTGGCACAGCAGCCGTGGGAATCAAAACCCTCGCCCCTGCATCTGCTTGCAGGAACTATAATCTGAGGTATTTGGTTGGCCATAACTTTGTACTTCTCACACACTTCTATTTGGATATCTTCCATGAATGAGTAGTGGTTTGGTAATGTCTGTACATAGCACATATTTCAAATATCATTTATTTCTTTATGAAGGAAGCATTAGTTGAAACATGTTAGCCAACTAAATCACTTAATTATGTTTTTGTTAAGAGGAAAAACATAGTGAGAAGATTATTTAAGTGGGAAATTTTATATCTGGCTCATAAACCTTCTCTTTGTCTAGGCCAACCATCGTTTTCTCCCCATCCATAGGCACATATTTATGTAACATTTAACTATGAGTAAATCTCTAAATCATTGGAACTTTGTACTGGGTTATATCCTTGTCTCTCCCTTAATATATTGTGTTAATTATCTCATCAAAATATCTTTTAGGATTTGTGAGATAGCTCAGCGAACTAAGTACCTACTTAGGCAAGCACAGGCATGGGGATTCAATTCCTGGCACCACATGCTGGGCCAGACCTGCCTCCCAGCCTGCTGAGCCAGCCACCGAGACCAGGCATAGTAGTGCACAGCTGTAATCCCAATGCTGTGGAGGCTGAAAACAGGAGGATCACGAGGAGCCTGAGCTGCATAGTGAGACGTGGAACCAAGTATATTCTTTTTTTAATTTGTTCTTCCCTAAGAAAGTTCCAACTCAGACAGAAGTCAGTGTTGCATTTTATCTCCTCTTCCTTCTCTTTGTTTGAATGGCAACTGTTTTTTTCTGATTCTAAAGCAAGAGATTATAATCCTTACATTAACATTTACAGGGCTTGTGCTCCCCTTTCTTAATCAAGAATATATTTCTTTTTCAGATTTCTCTTTCTTGCCTTCAGAATACAAAGTTATATAAGAATTAATTTTAATGAAATTCTTTAAAGGCATCTTTCATCATTTTAGTAAGTTTGTGACAGAGCACTGGTTTAATTTCATCCTATAAAATTATCTTTTTCTAAAATATGTATTTAAAATAGCTTTGTCAAAGAGATATATGATGTACAGAATTTACTGCAAAAAAATCTGAGATGGCTGGACCATGGCACAGATACAGAGAATTAAATCTCAATATATCAGTGAATGTTGAAGTTGGATGTTAGTGTAGGAGAGTTGAGTAGTATTTCTCACTTTTGAATATTTGAAATTTTTTGTATTAGAAAAATAAAAATTTGAAGGGCCGGCCAGATAGCTTAGTGGATTAAAGCACCTGCTTAGGCAGAGCACAGAGGCTGGGGTTCAATCCCAAGTATGCTGTTCTGGACCTAACCCTGGGGCATACTGAGATGGCAACTGAGCCTGGGAGTGGTGGAGCACACCTGTAATCCCTGAAAAATTTTTATTCAATGCTTGGAAGGCTGAAAATAGGAGGAGCACTATAAGTACAGTCTGTGTAGTGAGACCCTGTATACCCTGTACTAATATATTTTTAAAAAATTAAAAAATAACAAACATTTAAAAATTGGTTTTTGTAATTTACCTTTTTATTTGAATTTTTGGTGACTTAATATTTAAGAGGCTGTCATAAAAAAGGTAGAATAAACTTCAAGGAATCTTTGTACCAGTTACATGAATCAAATTGTCAGTAATCCTTGCCAAAACTTTTCACTTTGAAATATAAATCACATGAAATAACATTTTGTCTCTTACATGATGTATCAGTTATCTAGGACTGAGTGATAAATCCCTCTAAAAACCAGTGACTTAAAGTAATAAACATTATCATGCACTTATAGAAAAGCTAGACTCTTGTGTTAGTTGTGTGGAAGGAGAAAGTTCTACTCATTTTTCCTAGAGCCTCCCCCATGTTTTATGATTATCAGTATATGGATAGATGTCTTAGTCACTTTTCTCATTGCTGAGATGAAAACCCAACACCCAAGGTTAAAGAAGAAAAGGTTTATTCAGTTCACAGGTTTTAGAGGTATCAGTCCATAATTGGGTAGCTCCAAGGATGGATGGCATGGCAGAGTAGTAACTGTTCAGAGGAGCAGAAGAAAAAAAGCCTCTTTCTGCTGTTTTTATTTTATATGGATTTTTGGGTTTAGGGCAGGGTCAATCCAATCATTGGACTGATCCCAGCAATCACCTACCCTTAATCCTAGCTCTCTTTTTCCCAGAAATGCACCATGAATCACTCACCAGCTCTCTGCTCAACTATCTCTGAAAAAGTGTATGAGGCTTTATGGAAATATCTAGACACAAACCGTTAACAATAGAGTATTCTAGTATGTCCTCTTTTGTTAAAACTGTGTTACTCTCTGCTTCATCTCTCATCCTTCACAGAATAACTCATGTGCTTATCATCTACAAAGGACAGGTTCTAAGAAAGGAAGTATAGATATATAAGGGCCCCTGATGTCTAGGCTCAGAACTGGTGTACTATCTAAATGTTAGCCACCATTCTTTCAGACAAGGAAAGCCTCAAGTACAACCCACTCACCTTCCAAAAGTAGACAAGTAGAGTAGTGTTGTTCTTGTTGTCGCTGTTGAGAGCAGCTGCAAGGGCACATGGCATCAAAGGAGGACAAGGGAGTCAAAAAGTAGGCCTTAATTGCCATCTACTGTATAAATGTTTTAAACCAGCTACCACTAATATTCTGATAATTTACAAATTTGTAACTCTAAACCTCACTACGCCTTTAGCATTTCCTGCATACTAACTCATATTTCCCAGACGTCTCAAACTTAATGCATAGTGTTTATGATATCTTCTCCAAAACTTTCTGCTCTATATATGTCTATGTATTTATGTGTGTGTACACACAAGATCATTACTATCCATTCATTAATCTATTCATCTCTCCACTAATTATTTTTTCAATGAAACTTATTACATATTCACTATGTGCCTAGTATGGGGCTTGTGGATTAGTTCAGTTGTTTAAACCACCTGCTTGGGCAAACTTAGGCACAGGGGACTGCGGCTCTATCCTTGGCTCGTCAAGCTGCACCAGACCCACCCTGAAGGCAGTCTGAGCTAGCAAAAAAAAAATCCTTACTATATACCTAGCAGTATAGTACTAACTGAAAAATGTAAAATAAGGAAAAAATAGACACAGGTTCTGCCTTCATAAGACTTACAAAAACTTGAGCAAGAAACATAATGAGATATTCTATTACAAGTGGAAGGATATGTGGTTTTATTTGAAATTATAATCATGTGATATTTACCTGGTTAAAAAAAGTCAGGGAATTTGAGTAATTTGTTTAAGGTTGAAGCTTCATTATAGAGTGAAAAAATATAGAACATAAGCTTTAACCAACTCATGATACATTTCTAGCTTGAGTGAGAGATGAAGCTTTATTATAAAAGGTAACAAATTCTTAGAGTGATGTATAATTTAGCCTATCTTGATGTGCATATATGGTTTCAGAATGGATGATCATTCTTATATACCGTTAGATACTAGAGATGGTGAAACCTGGTGTGAGAGGGAGCTCCACAGATGGAGTGCCAAGAGCTTTAGAGTGAAGCAGCAAATGAAAGCCAGAAGGGGAAAAGAATATAAAAACACCTGATGTCTACTTCAAAAGATAGAACTTTGGATGAAATAATGGATGACTTATTATTTAGGAGTCACATGAGGAAGGAAGAATGTCAACCCCAGATATACATTCTAAAATGTAAAAATGTGGAAAAATTAGTAGAGACAATTGGGGTGGTGGCAGGGAAATGGTAATCCCATTGAAGAGGCAGGTGATGTTGTGTAAATGTCAAGAGAACATGCTGAACATTTAGGGCATGTATATGGTTGTATCAATATTGCATTGAATGGTGCTATACAATAATTTGAAACACTGTGTGGTCACTTAATGTCCATGAATAAATGAATGAATGGGAATTTTAGAGTGCCCAGTACAGTAAAGTGTGTTTTGAAGAAAAGGGTGTTTATAATTTTGGCTTAGATTCATGGAACTAGGGAGGACAAATGTCATAAACTGATCTTCATTCTCCCCTGCAGACAATGATTCACTTGCCTAGGATCATGGCAGATTTAGATACTATAGAGTCTGCATATGTTTCATGTTGAGTTAATGATGAACAAGAACTTCAGATCCCATGTGTCCAATTCTATTTGTCCAACCTGACACCTGACACTATAACTCACCTGCTTAATTGCCCCTACTTCAGCTGTCAAAAATTTTTATTCACTGCTTCTTAGAAAGTGATATTTACAAAACATAAATCTGAACTTGGGGGCCAGTGAGATAGCTCAGCAGACTAAAGTGCCTGCTTAGGCAAGCTTAGGCAAACTCAAGGATCACAGTTAAATCCCTGGCACCACATGCAGAGCTGGCCAGAGTCCAGGCGTGGTGGCTCATACCTATAATCCCAGAGCTTGGGAGACTGAAAGCAGGAGGATCCTCATGAGTTCAGACTGAATAGAGAGACCCTGAAAATCCAAATCCACTTAAAAAATAAATGAATAATAAAAAGGTGAACTTGTCCCTACATTTTAAAAAAGCCTTTAATGATTCCTCAAGTTTCCAGAAAATTATCTCAATTCTGTTCAAACACAAAAACTCTTCACTGTCTGTATTATTCACCTGCATGTAACCACAGTGAAGGACTCGAGATAATCAATTTATGAAGACAAAAGTGTTACTAAGCTTATGACTCTACAGGTAACATTCCAAAATCTCATGGTCCCATGACTTTGTGCCTTTGGAAAGGGCATCATATATCAAAAGCAGGGAGAGTATGTCAGAGCAAACCATTTACACAGACAGTTAGGAACCTGAGGAAATGGCAGCGTGGGTGAGAGTTCCACAGTGTCATTTAGGGGAGGGGCTTAAGGATCTCCTTGAGGACAAAGCTTTTACTATATTGGTATTATGGAGACATCACACCTCTTAGAACCACAGTAGCATCGGTCCTGTAGCTGCTACTTTTCCATCGCCTACTCAACTTGCGTACTTGCAACACAGAACTTATTCAAGTTTCCTAAAGCTCCCTTTGGTTCATGTTGCTGTGTCATTGTCGGTGTTGTTGAAACTAAAATTTCCAGCCTACCTTTTTTTTTTTTTAGTTAAACTCTTTTGATTATAGTTTGAATTGATGACCTTTACATATATTTTTCTAAAGTTCTTTTGAAGTAACTCAACTGAATCTCAAAGTTTTAAGAAACTCCTTGTGAAATACTGAGCACAGGTAATGATGCTACACACCTGTATTCCCAGATCTTGGGAAGCTGAAACAAGAGAATTACTGTCAGTTCTAGGACAGAGTGGACAACCTAGTGAGAGTCTGTCTCAAAAAACTAATTAAATACTGTTTTCACTCTTTTCCTTTAACTATTTCATGGCAGCTAGACAAAAATGAATTTATTTCTCTTGAAATTGTTAATATTTCATTTATGAATAAAATTATTATTTTAATCATAATATATACAAACGGCCTAATGCATTTAAACTCATTTTGAGGAAACAAGGTGATGAAAAACATACAAAAATCCACAAGAGAAAAGAGAAGTAGGGCCGGCAAGATAGCTCAGTAGAATAAGCACTTGCCTGGCAAGTGCAGGATCCTAAGTTCAATCCCTTATACCTCAAAAAAAAAAACCCCAAAACAAAGAAGTACATAAGTATGACTTAGAACTAGGGTTGAACCATATATAACACAAATAGTAAATGTATGATCATAAAATTTAAGTTATTGTATGGGCTTTAAATAATTGGATATACAACTGTAGGTTTATTTATTTGTGGAAAAAAATGAATGCTTCATGAATTTGTGTGTCATCCTTGCACAGGGGCCATGCTAGTCTTCTCTGTATCATTCCAATTTTACTATATGTGCTGCCAAAGTGAGCACGCAGTTTTATTTGATAAATACAAAATATCACATGTACATTTCTTTTTGCTTGATAAGAGCTTAACAAAATTCTCTCAGAGCCCTTGTCATTCACTGAATAGAAGATATGTCAAGTATTTTAAGGGACATCATCTATATTCAGACCAATACATTATGATGCAGTGCTTTTTTAAATCACAATCATAAGTCATATTTGAGTATAGAGATGATAAAAAATAAAACTTTTATACTTGTGCACTGATGAAATCTAGAGACTGAGAAAAAATGACGAGTAACTGAGTACATACAGTATTAGAAAAATTATTAAAGTGAAAAAATCACAGCTTTCAAACATTATTGGAAAAGACATTCCTAGATGTCTTATGACTTATCATTTAGAAAGCTGGAGGGGAAGCCAGGAAGAGGGCTCAGTGGAATAAGTGCTTCCCTGGTAAGTGCAAGGGCCTGAGTTCAATCCCTGGTTCTGCCAAAAACAATGAAAAAGAACAAAGAAAACTGAAGGGACCAGGGAGATTGCTCAGTAGAATTTTAAGCACTTGCCTAGCAATCACAAGGACCTGAGTTCAATCCCCGGTATGGCCCAAAAAATAAAATTAATTAATTAATTAATTAAATTGAAATGAAAAAAAAATAAAAAACTGGAAAGATTAGTGAAGTTCATAGCTATATGAAGACCACCTTGGCCAATTTCACACATTGTAAGTACCAGGTTCTGATGTTCTTTCTAGAGTAATTTTGTTGTTTTGGTTCCCGCTAAGCATTTGATATGTATTGATTTTATCTTTTTACGAGGGTATGGTAGGAAATTCTTGAAAATTATATTAAGACATTTTTCCTTCACTTAGGTAGCAGAAGCAATCATTCAGAGAAACTGAAACCAGAAAATGAAATAAAGAGGGCGTACCAAATAGCTCAGTGGATTGAAGTACCTGCAGGCAGGTACAGGGGCTAGGGGTTTGATCCCTTGGCCTGCCATACTGATCCAACCCCAGGGTATGCTGAGATGGCAATTGAGACTGGGTGTGGTGGCACTCTCCTGTAATCCCAGCATTTGGGAGTCTGTAAACAGAGGGATCACTAGGAGTCTGATCTAGTAGTGAGACCCTGAATACACTGTAGACCCTTCCCTAAAATACAAAAAAGAAATAAAACTAAATAGCAATAATAATAATAATAATAATAATAATAATAATAATAATAATAATAATAAAATTACAAAATTTAAAATGGGGAAAAATTATATCTGGACTCTGCCTAATCAAACAGCATGGGAAAAACTTGTGGGGTAAGGAAAGGAATTTAATGGAAATAGTTGTCTTTGTAATACGAGCATTAGTATGCTAAAAATGAATAAAAAAATCAACCTGACAGTATTACATATTCTATTGCATTGTTTGAAAAGGCATTCAGATGAGAAATCACACCAAAAGAAAAAAAGGAAGAAAGTAAATCATAATAAAAAGGGAAAGCAAAAGAATTGAGATTTGTTATGTGTCTATATCAATTCTCCACAATGAATGTAATCATTATGTATTGTAAACATGGACTACTGAAATCTAAAAGTAGAAAAAATACAACAAAAACCATAATAATATATGTGATAACAGAATGAAAGAACCTGAAAATCAGGGAATAACATGTTTTTACCATTTCTGTATGTAGCTTCTAATCTTTTTTAAAATTTTGTTTGTAAATTCTAAACTTAACTTGAATTGAGATTCAGAAAGAATATATTAAACTTTCAGCATTTAGTTCTTTCTTTTTTTCTTAAAGAGGAATCAAACTCACAACCTCATGCTTCCTGGGCATGTGCAGTGCCACAGAGGTATATCTAGGCCTCATGACTTAGTTCTGTATTTCCAAGGAAATACTTATATAGATCTGTTTAAATCTGTTCATGGATTTCTATGTACTTAAATGTGTAAAAGTCAAGTTTTCTGATGTTATTCTAGGTTTATTGTATCATTGTCAGAGAAAATTGGCTGAAGATTTAGTTTCTATTTCCTAATTCACCACTGTTTCTCCCATGAAGCTCCTAGAACCAGACAAAAGAATGCAATAAAATAGAGCATGGCAAATTGCCTTTTAGGAAAACTCCTCAACATGAGAAAATGTTAAAAGTAGAGGTTAAAAACAGTATACAATACATTTAAAACTGCCTCATGGGATATGCCAAATAATAAATTTTATCTTTATTTTGATCTCATAATTATTCTTAACAAACTCCTGTATAAATACGTAACAGGTACACAGTATATGAAGATTTAAATTGAGAAGTAAATACTTGCTTTATTTTCAGGGTAGATACAATGATTCAATCAGTAAAGAATATGTGAGTGTTTTTTTTTTTTTTTTGCAGAACCAAGTATTGAGCTCAGACCCTTGTACTTGCCAGGGAAGTGCTTATTCCACTGAGCCATCTTTCTGGCCCTGCAATTTGTAATTTAAGAGTCCAATCTATGCAGTGAGACACTATAGACCTTGTAGACCCTGTATTAAATACCTTAAAAAAGAAAATGATAATGAATGTTTAAATGTTTTAAAATTTATTACAGTAAAAGAGCCGGTCATGGTGGTGCAGGCCTGTAATCCCAGCACTCGGGAGGCTGAGGCAGGAGGATTGTTGTGAGTTTGAGACCAGCCTGAGCTACAAAGTGAGCTTAAGGTCAGCCTGAACTGCATAATGAAACCCTGTCTCAAAAAAAAATATTTTAGCCTGGCGTGGTGGCGCAGGCCTGTAATCCCAGCACTCGGAGGCTGAGGCAGGAGGATTGTTGTGAGTTCAAGACCAGCCTGAGCTACAAAGTGAGCTTAAGGCCAGCCTGAAGTGCATAGTGAGACCCTGTCTCAAAAAGACAGAAAAATAAATAAAAAGAAATAAAATAAAATTTATTACAGTAAAAGTTCATTGTTTATTACATTAATCTCCACCCACATACTTCTTTTACTTGGAACACTTATGTCATCATTTTTGCTACTTTCTGAAGTAACTTTTGTTGTAATTGCAGTTCATGAATGTCTACAATTGTGCCTCTGTGCCTCCATGGCTGCCTCATTGTCTTGAGTCAACTCAGAACATTTGCTTTTCATGGTAATTTTGATTGAGGAAGTGATCCAGAAATCTCAAGTTGCCAGATGCTCTGATTAAACGAGATGAGGACATACCACAATGTTTTTCTGAGCCTGCCTTTCCATCAGATGACACTTGGTAACATCATTCACCATATTTCTGACCATGCCCTGTAAAGGTATTCAAGAGAGATGAATTCCAGTAATGTTTTGGAAAGTGAGAACAATGGTATAGATGTTTTTCAAATAAAGGGGAATATTCTTTGTTGGCCTATAATGTAATGTTTTTAAATGTATTTTTAATTAAAAATTCACTACATACTTTAATCATATTTCATGCTTGAATATATGGGTAGTATATATGAACGTTAGATTTTTAAATTTCTTTCACAGAGATATACTTAGCCTAATATTGTTAATAGCTAAAAACTGGAAGATCCTTTAAGAGTAAAGACAAATTTTAAGGACCGGCCACATAGCTCAGCAGAGTAAAGTGCCTGCTTAGGCAGATGTACACGCTGCGGGGTTGATCCCCAGACTGTTGTGCGGGCACCATCCCTGGGGCAGGCTGAAACAGGCATTAAGACTGGGCATGATGGCACATGCCTGTAATCCCAGCTCTTGGGAGGCGGAAAGCAGGAGGCTCACTAGTAGTCCGTTCTATATAGTGAGACCCTGAACACCCTGTAACCCTGTCCTAAATACAAAAAGGCACCAAATTTTAAAATTCTTCATTTAAATAATAAAACTTTGCTTAATTTAGCATTTCCCAAATATACTTGATCACGAAATCTCTTTACATCTGAATGAAACAGGACAGAACACTTTTGAAGTTGTATAACTAAAATAAAAGGAATTAAATATTTCAAGCCCTTCTCGCATTATTTCCTATTTGTTTTATGGTTGATTTATGCATTCACTCAACTTGCAGCTATTGAGCTATGTCCTTGGCACTGTTGAGATACACCCTTCTTCATTTATTAACATATTTTTAGTAGAACAGTGAAATTAATAAATAGAAAACTTCATGTGTTTCCAAGAAACACAAGTACTATTGGACTATAAAAGTTGTATATTATCAAGATTTGTTATAGGGAAACTTTTCAAAGGGAGGCTTGGGGACAAAAAGGACATAATTTAATATAAAAGAAGGACTTTTTCTATTTTTATTTCTCTTACTCTCCTCCTCATGGCTTGATACCTACCCTCAGGCTAAATCATAGAATCATACTCCATTCCCCGTTCCTTCCTAACACCACAAAAATCAAAGTTTTTAGAGTGCTTTTTGGCTATTTATTTGAGAACAAGATGCCTTTAACATTGTCCATTTGCTCAATCCCACCATCATCGACTTTCTCAGTTCAGCCCCCTTCACAATCCATCCTGTACTGTAGACAATGAGGCCCGTTCTTTCTCTAAAAGTACTGCATCACTGCTCATCAGAGTCAGGAAAAAAATTATATGGTTTACAAATATTAATCAGAGAGGTTGATTTTTTTTCTGTACAATGTATATCAAAATAAGCCTCAACAGTTTTCCCAGAGAGAAGGCACAGATTATCCATGTTTTAGTCCTCAGTAAAACACAGGCACTTATACTCATAGTTTATGCCTGTTTCCAGCTTTATGGCAATTAAGACTGGGGTGGTGGTGCATTGCTATAATCCTAGCACTTAGGAGGCTGAAAACAGGAGAATCACTAAAAATCCAATCTATGGACTTGCCATCTGATTTCTCTGCTCCCTTCATTCTGTTATAATCCAGCCAAGAGATAGTTTTAAATGCAGACCTCATTAAGTCTTGTTCCACAGAACACTGAAGAATTTTCTCAGTTTCCTTGCAAAGAAGTCCCACAGCCAATAGCGTAGTTTAAACATCCTTATAAGACCTAGTGCAAGGAGGCTAGGGATGTAGCTCAGTGGAATAAGCACTTCCCTGGCAAGTGGAAGGGTCTGACTTCAATCTGATTCTGCCAAAGGAAAAAACATCTAGTGCAAATTTACTTCTGTAATTTGAACTGAAGAAATAACTAATAATGTGTTGCCATTATTTTTAGAATTTTTCTTTGTCTGGGAAGCTTAAATGGTTGGAAAATTATGATTTTAGAGAAGTGACACAAATGTACAAAAGAAAAATGCATGTTAGAAAGTTTCTGAGAACACACCATGCTGACCCCTACACTACACTAAACCTTCATTGCTTCAAGCTTTAAACCATCACGTTTCCCCACACATCAAAATCTTCCTTCTTTACCTATCAATACACATTTAATACAACCTGGTAGATGCAATTTTTCCTAAATATATAAGAACTAGGAAACAATTACTTAAGTTTTAAAACAAGGATCTGTAAGATTTATTGTAATCTTACAAAGTAATGAATTAATTGAATTTTACAAACAGAGAACTCAAAGGGCAGTTGTCGCATTTATTTCTGACTAAAAGTGATAAAAACAGTCAATCGTTACCTTCTCAAAATGGCCACCAATATAACATGTTGATCAGGCAGAGATGAATTTATTACTTGGTATAATGAAGAAAATAAACACTGACAGAAACTTAGTTCTCCAAAGACAGATTTTGAAGGCTGATACTTATAAGGCTTGGGAAAGTCTGAGTTCTAGTTTTTGAAAAGTGGTCTTGGCAGAGATTAATGGAATTAGGCAAAAATGTAAGACACATAAGGGGGACTTATGTGTCAGCACACTCAAGCACCTGCTTAGACAGAGCACAGTGGCTGGGGTTCCATCCCTGGGCCTGCAGTGCTGGCCCCGACCCCAGGATTGCTGAGATCCCATCCCGAGGGCACACTGAGATGGTGATTGAGACTGAGCTCTGTGGCGCAAGCCTGTAACCCTAGTACTTGGAAGGCTGAAAACAGGAAGAGTCCAATCTACATAGTGAGACCATAGAAAAAAAAGGACATATATATGGGATAAGAAACGACTGTAGATGGACCCAATGAATCCTAGTGATATAGGAGAACTGCAACTCCTGTCCTATTAGATGTCAAATGTGCTGAATCTGTGGTCTTGCAACAGTGAGAGATGAAGTTGTAAACCAAAGGAAGCAGTTAGGAGAACATTACTGACAATAAAGGGAAGAATAATAGCGCCTGGTTTTCCTGAAACTACTTCATATTGGATGGCTGCCAAGGATCTTGTAAGGTGTTATTTGCACACCAAAGTCATGGCATAGTTACAGTGTGCATCAAAATAAAATCAATCGACAGTAGTATAACTTCCTTTTGTTGATCCAATAGAGAAGTGAGTTACATAGCAAGATACATGGAAATAACAATGGAATTTGAGAAAAAGAATGGATCCAGATACTATGATCATCCACCTAGGTTTCTGATACCTATCTGGATCTATTGAAGCAAGTAATGCTAGTAACAGTATAATTTGAAATTGCTACTTATCTGTTAGGGAAGAATGTATGTGCAGCATTTGCTTTTCCATCTTGAAGCCTGATATTCAGACTTACCTCCAGCCACAATTCTAATGTGTGTGTGTGTGTGTGTGTACGTACTTCCTTGAGGGCCTAGTTCCTTGTAACTGTGTATCAGTTTCTATTTATCTTAACAGCCTATAATACTGTCTTGGAATATGTCTCAAGCAAATAGTGGTTCTACAAGTGAGAGAGTTCATCAAGTTGAACAATCTGTTTTCCCTATAAAAGGGGCTGTTCCCTCAGACAAACACTTGTCATTTTGAGATAGAACTGTTGATAAGTGTATTCTTTAGTCAAATATGTTTCCTGGAATTTCCTGAAATCATTAACGATGCTATATATACAACATTATTTCCTTGGCAAAAAAAGATTTCCAGGAACACCATTCCCAGGCCTGCAGTGCTGGCCCCACTCCTGGGGCAGGCTGAGATGGCAATTGAGACTGGGCGTGGTGGCGCGTGCCTGTAATCTCAGCTCTTGGGAGATTGTAAACAGGCAGATTACTATGAGTCCGATTTACACAGTGAGATCCTGAACACAATGTAGACCATTCCCTAAAACAATACAAAAAATCTGTATAAAATTAAGTGTCACTAATGTACCAAGTCATTGTAAAACATTCATTGAGATATTATACACTATGTTCTTTGCTGTATGTTATGTACATCTTTATATGCACAGTGATAAAAAATGGACACTGAAGTAATTTGTACACTGAGCCAAATTACCCTGTGATACAAATAAGGCTCTGGTAAAAATAGGAATGACATGCCAGGGGGGCCCAATGGATTTATAAAGCCTGATAATTTGTCCTAGTGAACTTGATGTTTCACTTGGGTCTTGAAGGCTGACTTGCAATCTATGAGAAAGCCAGGAAATCAAAAGCCTAAGGGAAAAATATACAAAGATCAGGAGCTACTAATTTCTTTTTTTTATTTTTATTTATTTATTTATTTTTTTTGTGGAACTGGGTATTGAACTCAGGCTCTTGCACTTGCCAGACAAGCACTTATTCTACTGAGCTAACTCCCAGGATCCTAATTTCTATTTTGACCTGGAGGTAAGAGAGACAAATCAGTTTTATTCCAAAATAATAATGGCTTTGTTGTAGATATTTCAGGTAAAAAAAAATAAAATAACAGATTCAATATATAATAACAATAATCAAGCCCTGCCAAACAAGTCAACATATTAAAATGCCTGCTTAGTAAGATGCAGGGTCCAGGTTAGATCCCCAGCCTGCTGTGCAAACCCTACCCTCAGGGTGCAAAAGAGCCAGCAACTGAGACTGGGCATGGTGGTGTGTGCCTATAATCCCAGTGCTTTGGAGGCTGAAAACAGGAGAATCACTATGATTCTGAGGTGCCTAGTAAGACCCTATACAAAAAGCAAAAAAAAAACATATAAATATTTTCTATGTATTTGTTTTACTTAAATATTTCCTTAGTGATACTAATATATAGGCAGGTTACAAAGACGCTTGCAGCCAATGGACAAGTACAGCATATGAATCACTTTAGCAACATCCTTAAGGTCAATGTATATTGTCAGACCTCTGTGCACCCTGTAGACACTGCAATAAATTCATAAGATGGTTGATATGCATGTACAGAAAACAATTTTAGTAATTGTGACACAAAGAGTGAAAACAGTGTGTTTTCAGTCGTTTCTACAAGTCTGGGTCTTGGTTTCTAAGAAGAAAACAAAAAGGCCTCTTTAGGCCTTACTAGGACTATTGGAGTCTTAGTCTAAGGCCCAGGAAGTGTGTATAAGAGAAGACTGACTCAAAAGAGAGAAGAATGTCGGCATGAAGTATTGGAAGATAAAGAGAGAGCTCAAAGAATGATTCAAGTGTTAAAGCTAGGAATGTATTTGCTATAGGATGGAGATAAAGATAACAAATTTGAAAGAGTTGAGTTTAAGGAGCTTCCCAGCACTACTTCCTGAGCCATCACTTGTCACAGCCCCAGGCACAGCTGTGTGTTCTCTCTCTCTGAAAATCATTAAGTCTGCTTTTGCTCCTCCTTTCTGTATAACCCCAATGCCCTCAGGCAATTCCTTGACTGCCTCCTCACTTCCAGAATATTCCCTCTACTCTGGAGTGTTGGCTTTTTGATAAGAGTAGGTCTTGTTTTTGAATTTAGAAAGGTGCTATTGTGAGTGTCTCAGAACCATGGAACATGACAACACTTATGAACAATTTTTCATAAATATAGTAACAGAAAAAAGTGGTTGTCTTTGTGTATTTTTGTGTGTGCTTCTCTCTTTTTAGTGTATGTTTGTGATGTATAATTGCATTTTCTTTAGGGAGTTGGCGCATATACATATGGTATCTTAATCATTTTTGCTTCCCCTTTGAAAATGACCTCAAGATCAACAAAATTTCCCTGGAGCCCCACTGCCAAAGGTTGTGGAGCATATTCTGAAGAAGAAATTAAAGGCAGGCAAAACTCCTAAACAAATGTATCTTTGGTTATGATATTGAATTACAAAACAAACAAACAAAAAAAAAACTAGTCAAAGACTGGAATGAAATCACACTATCAGAAGTTCCTAAAATTTCCCAAAATATTTTGACCTCTTGGGTCAACATTACTAAAATCCTGTCTCCAACTACAAGAGAAAGCTACATGGTTGCAGTCTTTTTACCAGTAACAGAAAAAAAATGCAAAATGACTGTCAGAGACAATAATGCTAACATTACAATGAAATCAAGTTTATTTTTGTTTTAATTTCTCAAATGTCAAGAAACCAATATGTTCTAATAATTCACCTACGAAATAAACCACCTTTGGCTTTTCTCATTATTTTAATTTTAAAAATATCATTTTCTGGATATTTGTTAGTTGGAAAATATTTTTATGCATAACAGCTTGTTTAGAATAGCATCTACTGATGCATGACAGAGGGATAAAAATTGTTGTAGCTGTGACAGCAATTTCAATCCGAAATAAAAACCTTAAGGACTTTCATAAAATTTACAAAACTGCATGCTTCTGATTTCGTGTTCCATATTTGTTGATTTTCATTCCCTGAGGAATCAAGAGTGAATATGTAAGTAAAAGAGGACATGATTGCACCCTAAATATAATACATCTTCTGGGAAGATAAACTTTTCAGCCTTACCAGTATTCATATTTATATGTCTACACGTGTATACATATGTGAATTTATTCAATAATGATTAAACTGTTAACATAGTTTTTAACAGATTCTCTTTTTAGTCTTTCTCACATTTTCTCTTCATAGTTCCTTAGTTATCCTGCAAGGTAAAAAAGTATAGCTATGAGATTTTCACAAAGCACTTTGACAAACAGCATCTTATTTGAAACAGCTAACTGGGAATACAATATTAATGTTAGCTTCATAAAGTAATAAAGAATTTAGGCACAGAATAAATTAAGTAGAAATTAGCATCCAATTTTTTGAGTTGAGACTGATACGGGAATTAATTTTCAACCTTACACAGTATTGTGCTTGGCTTGTACTAAATGTTGAGCAACTATCTGAAATCTAATTCATACGTTTTATAGATAGGGCTTATAACTACCACAACAATTGTGGATTTTCTAAAATGGTGAACTATTATGTTTCAAGAAAGATTTTCTTTATGGTTGAATCTTTGTCAAGAAGAGACTGCTTAAC
Source organism: Ctenomys sociabilis (assembly GCA_004027165.1). Lineage (NCBI taxonomy): Eukaryota > Metazoa > Chordata > Mammalia > Rodentia > Ctenomyidae > Ctenomys > Ctenomys sociabilis. Next base: position 20,149 of record PVKA01019316.1, read on the forward strand.
TGATTTGAATCATATAAATACTTTCTCATTTTATTTGTTTACTTTTTGTTTGTTTATTTGGAGGTGCAGCTGTTGTTTATTGACACACAGGTGGGCTCTATAGCAGCAGGCCTGGAGGGGGTGGGTGGAGTGTGAGCGGAGGAGTAGGGCTGCAGAGAACTGTGCGCGGGCTGAGTGGGGAGCCATAGGTGACTGGAGAGGGAAACTGAGCACTTGGGGTCAGAACCAGTCTGGCACACTGGATCCACTATCCCATGCCTTCAGCCCCCGTTCTGGCCACCACAGCTGAGTTCTCTGGCATCTGCTTTCTATAGCGAACTCAGAAAATGCAAGAGTTATATGTACTACGTATATATTCTCTGCATTATCTTGAAAGAAGCAAATCATTTTAATACAAAACTCTTCTACCTAAATTTGACAGGATCGTGTCCTTTTGTGCATCTTAACTTTAAAGATGTGGCTAATAATTTTTAGTGAGCCTGAAATCATAGAAAACTAGTACAAAATAACAATCATCTGAACATACACAGTTTAATGTTTATTTTAGTATACAGAAATATGCCTATGCAACTTGTATAACAAATTTGTAGGGGAAAAGAACAACCTTATGTAAATGCTAAATGTAATTACCATTCTCACCATTTTGGTACATGTTGAAAATGTCATTTCAATCAGGGCTAATCATAATATGACAGGAATAACTATGATACCATAAGTGATAATGTTATGCTGCTCACTTTTTCTAAAATTGGTAGCAAAATATGCAAAGATAAAGCTCCCAAACAGTTAGTTAAAGATGTTCAAAAATTTTGCCACTTTTAAAAATATTTTAGGGAAATACTCATTGTTATAAGGCAACAGTTATTTTGATAACTCAGTTGTTTTGAGATTAACCCCTTTTTTGAATTTTTGCTAGTTTTAAAGCCAATGAAATAGAACAAGTATAAACTTTTAAGTGATAATAAAATGCTTCGGCTTTGTGTTTTACACATATCTATTTCATACACTATATATATAGTCTTATGCATACATGCTATATATAGACAATATAAATACACACATGCACGTGTGTCAATTTGTATGCATGTTTATACATAAATTTAACTATAAAGTTCTTAATTTTTCCCTTTTCACATTTTAAGATGTGATTCTTACTGATAATATAATGAACAATTAAAAACAACAAATGAAGAATTTCAGCTTGCAGCTCAATGGATGCTCCCATTAAATGCACTATGCAATTGATACGAATGCCATTTTGATAGCACCTCATTTATTGCTCCAGATCAAAAACAAATTAAAGGAAAACTTTTTTCATTATTGATTCTTATGGTTCCCAGAAGCTCACATCATTTACATTTTAATAAATGTATTTTAATTTTCTAATGTACTTGTCTGGTGACAAGTCCATCAGTGGTCTCTTAACAGTAGCCGTCTACCAAGAAGTTAAAATCAATAGAAATAATACTATCACTGAGTGTATATACTTCCAGAATTAGAGATACCAGGGCAAAATGAGGGTGCAGAAGGAAAGAAAAGGTATTATTTTTGTGTGTTATGTTACGCTTTTGTTTTAGGTGTTGAATACAAAGTTACATTTACATAGAGCACAAATAAATGGTTTATTAGCTATTCCATTGCTGGGACACAATATCCAATGGCAGGTTATGATTGAAAGAGGATAGTTTTAATATAATTTATAATTAAGTGAGTTCAGTCCATGGTGAGCTGGCGCCGTGGCACAAAGCTTATGGTAGAAGGATAAGATGGAGAAAGATACATAGAAGCTGATGACTAGGACACACAGGAGGGGGACAGCACTACAGCACAAAGAGTAGGAACTGGAGATAGGACCTAAAGTCATACTTTTGGAACACACTCAGGCACACCCAGTTGTATGCTTTACTAATCTACTAGTGATTTCAATGAAGTTGACAGGTCAGGAGGATTAGAGTTCACAAATGCGCTCGCTGTCTGAATACCTTAAATGGAGATCTTTACCTCTCACTCACAAGTCCATAATCAATTCAGAAGTTATTCAAATGGGATCAAATTTGTGTTTGCATGTATGAATATAACTTCTATCAAGAAAGAATAGACATTTTTATCAGATTTTCACCACACAAAATACCAGAGAACTGGTTCAGAATTTCTGTCCTGTGTTTTAAGTATATTCGGGTCAAATAGGAAACAAAATAATTTTTATAAAAAAAGCATATGGGAAGTATTTTAATAAATGAATTTGCTTTGGTTTATGAAGTAAACCATGTAAAACAATCTTAAAAATATTTTTTCAAAATAGCATCATGGGAATAAAAATGACTGTTTGAAGTGCAAGACTAAAAATGTAGTTGAATAGATTTAGAGGCTCACAATAAGACAAAAGAAATTGGCACAATCTACCTCTGGTAAGTAATTATCATTATTAGTGTTTTACTATGAAAATTAGGTAGATTATTTTTGAAACTTATGAATTCAATTTTTATGAATATAACCACACAATGTGTACCAAATCCACAATGTTGTTCTCATGTAAGATGCCTTTTTTCCAAACATTAGTTTCAAATGGCAGGTTATAAATGATTCCTAATAACGTGAAAGTGCTTAGGATTTGTGGGGGGACTAGTATGGAGTATTGGAGTATGATTCATACAATGTACTATATCTACAGCCCATTCATTCACTCATTCATTCATTCATTCATTCATTCATTCATTCATTCATTCATTCATTCTGTTATTTGAGACAGGATCTCACTGAGCTGCCCAGACGAAAATTGATAGGCATGAATGACCATGCCAAAATTAGCAATCAAAATTTCTAAAAGATTGTTTGCACATGTATTTAGAAATTGGAGAATTAAAGAGCAGTGAAAGGCCAATCATGATGCACTATCATGGACACAAAATAGATTTGTATTTAAGGAAATGCCTTGCATCAGGAAATGATCTGATGTGTTAGAAAGTATTAAGATTGGTCACATGTTATTTCCTGAGAGGTCATTTGTAGGAGATTTAGCTAAAGTGCTGACAGTATCTTCAAGACTACTTACAATTTCTGAAAGGAAACAAATCTTGAGTATAAATGAATGAGGTTTTAAAAGTGAAATGAATGGGCAAATACTAATAAACACGACAAAGGCAAAAGCAACTTGTTCATTAATATTCTTTATACTTTTTAAATACAAACAACCTTTTGTGTTTATATGTATGGTCTACACCATGAGATTTTTATTTTATGGCATATAATGTAGAGTTACCAAGACAAAATATGCCTCCTAAATTTCAGTTAGATTGTAGTAAATTTCTCCTTTGAGGGAGTCATAAATTGAGGTAATAGCTACCTAATATTTGCCGTCTATTTAATAACCCATAATCTTATAAGATGCTACTCATTTTATTAAGCAACTGATCACTGTGCACATTTTAGGGAGAGTGACAAGAAAGGTATTTATGTTAATTATAAGACAGATTGTTGTCTAGAAATAAGAGCAATAAATATGAGTATAGGCATTATTCATACTATAAGCAAGATAAATCAATTTTAATCATTTGTTGTTAAACAAGGTTTTGGTGATTAATGTTCTAACCTTTAAAAATTGTTATCTGAACAGTCTTCCCTGTTATGAAATTTAATTTTGTAATGAAAATCATTCTTTGCAACAAATGCTTCAATTTTCCAATTATATTGTGAAAGAAAATGATGCAAATAATGTATCTCCATAATAGAAAGAAATAACGTGAACCAAGTTTACAGAATTGCTTTCTTTCGGTATTTACTAGTTTTCATTTTTCATAGTGGAACACATACTCCAAGTTCAACATGTTTCATTTTCAAAATATTTGTATCAGTTCACTTTGCTACATACCAAAGTATTCTCAAGCTTAATGTCTGCAAGTGTTTTAGCTCACCATTTTCCTGGATATTTCTTCTGTTTTTGGCCTACTTCTCTCAACCAATGAAGATCATTTGAAGTTATCTCCAACTATGGTTTTCCCCTGTATTAATGCTGCAGAGACTAACTTTTCACACTAAGAAACAGAGGTAAGGGGCCGGGGATATGGCTCAGGTGAATAAGCACTTCCATGGCAAGTGCAATGGCCTGAATTCAATTCCGGGTTCCACCAAAAAAAGAAAAAAGGAAACGGAGATAAAACAGGAATTTCATGACTAGCTAAAAATCGCCTAAGTACAGATTTTTCTACTAGGCCCTAAGGACAATTTCAAAAAAATGGACTATTTCCTTCAAGCTCTCTATTTCCACTCTCTTCTCCTTAACTCATATACAACCTGTGTCATTTTAAATGCTTGAACCCCTCAGATATGAATGCTTTTAGCTTACCTACATTCTCAGCATAACACATGATCAACTAATCTCAAAATTTGTCCTGTCTCATTGCATAAGGGTCTTATTTTCCATATAAGAAGTCATTATATCGCTTAAACACTTGATTCTCACTACTGTACTATGGTCATCTTCATCATTTCCTCTGTACTATAGAAATGCTATTTCATTTTTATTACCTTTGTGGGCCAATCTCCTTGAGAGAAAAGTAATAATTCTCTATGTCCATGGCTTAATCTCCCAGATCTTCAACAATTCATTATAATTAATTATTTTATTGTCATATTGCAAAATCTATTATTTTATACCTTTAATGACTTTCATGTCAATCAAGTAGACATACACTAATTCTTTTTACTGAGCCTCTTTTCTGTACTTGTCTTAGAAAGTCCCTACCTACTTGCATCCTAGAATTCCGTCCTGTGTTCTCTTTCCTCTGCGACCAAGTTTTCAGCGCTGTTCATCAGAACATTTTCTTTCCACCTTTTAGATCTACGCGCTGCCATGGTTCCCCCCTGCTGCCTCATCCTGCACACTAGCTGTGTGACTTCATTCCATTTTTCACTTCTGGTTTTTCATCGCATACTTTTCCTAGTGAGTCCAATCACACAGGAAAATTCAGCATGTCCCAGTTCGTACTCAATATATTTTTCTCACACTTTTCTTAACACAACATTCTCTTTAGCGAACCAGATTATAAACAATGGATACTTCTTTCCCTATTTTTCCCTTTTCCACTCACAACTTTCCCATTTCAGAAACTAATTTTTACCTTTTTCTCATGCCTTTATTATTTTTTTCTATCTAGAACCATACCTAGTATTTTATACAGCCTTCTGGTGTGCTAAAACAATATGTAGTTTTATGTATACCATACATTTACAAAAGACATCTTAGGATGTTTTGGTACTGAAACATATATATATTTTAAAGTATATAAAGATTAGGTTATTTTCTCATAGATTCTTATACAATCATATATACACTTCCATCATTCTGCCTTATATGTATGTGGCTTAATATGCAATAAGTTCTATGTTAATGAATTTACTTCATCGTGTTTTAATTTTTTGAGAATTGTAGTACCAAGCTATTAATTCTCAACTTGTAGTTTGTGGAAGGAGAAATTCTTCTAATTCATGAAGAACAACTATTGAACTTAATATTTCTGTATTTACCTCTGTGTGAAACATCTTTTATTTATTTATATTTATTTATTTATTTATTTATTTATTTTTTGTCTTTTCGAGACAGGGTCTCACTGCAGTTCAGGCTGGCCTTAAGCTCACTTTGTAGCTCAGGCTGGTCTCGAACTCACCAACAATCCTCCTGCCTCAGCCTCCCGAGTGCTGGGATTAGAGGCATGCGCCACCACGCCCAGCTCAAACATCTTTTAATTATTTCTTAATTCCTCTTATGTCCTTCATAGAACATTCAAAGCTGTTCTACTTTAATAAATATTAAGTTACTTTATTAAAATTATTAGTAGTAAATATATTACTTTAATATTTTGGTATATACAATTACAAATAATAAAATATAAATATGTCTCAGCCACCCAGCTAGTCTCTTCCAGCAATGGGAGTTACACTTACGAGTTTTATTTGTGCCCGCAGTATGTAGGGTGTGATCTGTCATATAGTACATACTAGATAAACATTTCTTTAATTAATGAAACTATTGGGATTTTTTCCTTTTGTAGTTACGTAAAATCAATCAGCATGAGTTGCCATTTCCCATTTCTCATACTAAACTCAAATTCTAAACTTTCACATTCTATTTTGTCATTATATTCTTTTTACTCACCTGAAACAAATTAAAATGAGACTCTAATTAAAGGCAGACACAGTGATACGGATACATACTATTCCTGTCACTGTTCCTGGTCACTTAAATGTGTATTTGTCTACGTATTTGCCCATATTTGTTAATCCATTAATGCTTGTGTTTGAAGAAAGGGTCATCCATATGTTTGTCTTAAACATGGTAATTTTTATGTAAGAAGTTTACATCTTTTCATCTCATCAAGCAAACAATGACTCCAAGTCATTCATGTGCTTATCAAAAAAATATTAACTTGTATCCAAACAGTAATTTTCTTGTTGAGTTTGATCTTAGCTCAAATAGCAGCAAAGTATTTTGTAGCCACTCTACCTTCATTACTGAAAAATGCATATACTCTGTCTTGTATGTTGCATGCATTGTTTTAAATATCTATATTGACCTTATAAATATCTCATAATAATACTTTGAAAAATTAGCATAATTGAAATCCACTTGTACAGTGTCATATTCCATCTCAGTATTACATCAAATGACTAACCTAAAAGGATATAATTACTTATATTTTAATCATCTAGAATGAATTATTTGAAGAATATTATAGCTACCTTTGTTGTACCTTGAAAGTGATAGCCTTTCTAGCAGCTCTTATTTCACAATGAGCATAAAATAAGAGAACTACTATTATTTCAACTGTCTAGTTGAAAATTCAAGGTTTCTAGAATTGCTGACTTCCCATGGTCATATTGGGGCTGGAACTGGTACCAACTTTGCAGAATTTCAGAATTTATGTTCTTTCCTATATCATGGTGGTTTTCCTTTTTTTTCTCTTCCTATTTCCACTTAACAATAGATACCCATCATTTTAAACAATTTTCTCCAGAAGAAAAAGAATTATGTTGTATGTAATCTGAATCTGCCTTCCCTAGAGGCTTACTACTACCCATAATCCTCATGAGAATTATCCATTGTAAAGTAATGGTTGAATGCTACCTCCAAATAAGAATTTATAATATCCTGGCTTAATTATCCTGGGTACTAGGATATTGGTATTTTGAAGAGATCCTCAGATGATTTTAATGTGCAGCCAGGATTGAGAACTCTTGATACAGATGTCATCTTCTCAATGCTTCTCTTCTATTATACTATACATAAAGAAAAAGGCAAAATAAAAAAAACTCAATTTATATCAAAACTGCCTGTGGTAGAAATTGAGTCACCTCACAATCTTAAATAATGTCATCATAAGACTTGCACTTCAAGGTTAAAATTTACATCCTTTAAGTTTTAGTCTCCCCTTTTCTTAATTCTTTGTAGCTACTTTAATTTAATCCCACACTTGACCTAATTTTCTGTTAGACATTATTTTTTGTTCTAATTTACAAATAAAACATTTAACCAGGTAATACTATTATATTGTTACCACGCACTAGGTGCTATATATAGTACACACACTACAATTATATGAAATGCTTTGTTTACAATTCTGTATATTCATGTAAACATTTAAAATGTTGTATAAATCTGAATATTTTTTAATGAAACTTTAACTTAAGGGTTTTCACTATTAAAATAAACTCTAGTGTTGTCATTGTCGTTATGACTTCAAGGGTGGATAAACTTCTATAAAAGGTCATACAGGGGTTGAGGAGTCCAAGTTCCTTCCTGGCAAGCACAAGGACCTGGGTTTGATCCCAAGTATTACATACAATGCCACGGTGCTGGTCACTAAAACCAGGTGTGGTGTTGCACAACTGTAATCCCAGCACTGGAGAGGCTGAGACAGGAGGATTACTATGAGTCTGAGATGTGCAGCAAGACCCTATGCCAAATAAATAAATAAACAAGAATAAAATTTAAAGAAAAATATTAAAAGAGCCAGAGAATAAATATGTTACCTTTTGTGTTACAACTATTGATCTCTCTCACAACTATTCAACTCGGCCATTGAAATATTAAGCGAATGTAGATAATAACATAAACAAATAGGTATAAATATGTTGCATTAAAGCTTTATTGAAAATATTAATCATGGATTGGATTTGACACATTATCTTTAATTTGCATATCCCTACTTTTTATTATGATTTTGAGTTTTATTTTGTGTACCTAGCACATGAAAGATACTTAATATGTATCAATTAATGTTACCATGATTTCTTCAATTCCATGCTACAACAGAGTAGTTTTGATGAAAGTTTTATTATATCTTTTAAACATTCGCAAACACTATAGTTTTTGAAGGAACTTTATTACTTCTTGTAAGCCTTCCCAAATATGTTTTTTTAAACTACTGAATTTATTTGAAGAGATATATTACATGATTAATATTTGAATGGTTATGTGGTTGGCGGCTCCAAGTAGAATATTTTATTTTATTTATTTAATTTTAATTTAATTTAATTTTTTGTATTTTGAAGGGTCTACAGGGTGTTCAGGGTCTTACTACTAGATGGGACTTATAGTGATCCACCTATTTAAAGCCTCCCAATGGAGTGCCCATCTTTGACAGGTGTAGACAAAGGAAGGGGTATAGAATGAAAGAATCATGATGTGTGTGTGTATGGACAGTACAGTTGGGATAGATAATGCTGTGCTTCTACATAATACTATGAGAGGCAAGATTTGCACTAATGGTGGTTGGACAGGATATTATGTCAGCTTCTAGTACTATGGACAACTGCTAGGAAAATAACAAGGTAGAAAGTATTAATTACTGAATATTTGCTGTAATTCAGGTATAAAAATAAGGTTCATAAACAGCTACACTCTCTTAATTTACTGATAAGAGACATCTGTTATAATAATGTCTGTAAGTATAATATCATGTATGCACATTGTACGATGGCAAAACATTATGAAAACAGTTTGCAATGTATTAATTTATTGAATCTGTCCTGTTAAGGTGTCTCATTGATATTTGTACTTCAATAAAATAAAAAATAAATAAATAAAAAGCCTCCCAAGAGCTGGGATTACAGGCATATTCCACCATGGCCAGTCTCAATTGCCATCTCAGTGCATCCCAGGGGTGAAGCCAGCACAGCAGGCCCAGAGATTCAACCTCGGCCTCTGCAGGCACTTTAATCCACTAAGCTATTTTGCTGGTCCTCGCAAGTAGAATATTCCAAATATTTTAAAATAACCTATGCACTTCTGGGCTCTAGTGGCTATAAAGTGGATGAAACTAAGAATAATGGCAAATGGAAGGATCAAGCTGATGTAAAGACTAATATTGGAAGACAATCTAAATTGTTAGTGTTCCTTAGTGTAGCTTTCTAGTATACACACTGTACAAACTCAATGAATTCAGGGGAACTTAAGAAAATACACAGTTTTGGATGGTCAAACATGGACTGCTCCTCTAAATCTTAGCTAACCATAAATATTAAATCAACTAATTACAAAGAAAAGAAAATCCACTGTAATAGAATAGGAAACAAATGCTGGCAACTGCTTATTCCAAAGAATAGGTTAGAATAGAAATAAAAATATACTGGAAAAGTGTACAAAAAATACATGGGTGACAAAATTCCAGAAAGTTGATTTGAGATTTCAGCAACAATATCATGAAAGGCAATCCAACTCATTTTCCAAAATGTCTTTATTGAATGTAATAATTTCTGTCCTCTTATTTACCATGTCACTCAACACATTTCAATGTATATTTTGAATGAATAGATGATAAGGTATACAAATTACATTTTTAAAAAATCTGCCTTCTACTGAAAGTAGCCAATGAATAGAATCCAGCTCAAGGTTTGCTGCTGTTTTCTGCCTTAACATGACCATACAACATCACCTGGATAATTTCTGAGGGAAATGGGTACTAATAATAGTTACAAGAGGAAAGTTACCATTTAAAAGGCCTGCTCTGGCAAACATAATTTTTAGATACTTATTTCATTGAAAACACTCACACATCCTTTGCATCCAAAGTTGCAGAACATGGTTGCATCCCTCCCGAGGCAATTACTTTGTGTTTTTTAGATACCAGGTGAGGGGACCAGGGAGATGGCTCAGCAGAATAAGTGCTTCCCTGGCAAGTCCAAGGGCCTGAGTTCAATCCCTGGTTTCGAAAAAAAAAAAAAAAAATTAGATATGAGGTGAGTTCTGTTCCTCTATGCTGCCCAACTGCCAAAAGCACATTGAGTGAATTTCAAACAGGCTTCCTAACCTGGCCTTGCATAATGTGTCAGAACACCAGCCTTTTCTAGGCATATATTCTTAGATGCCTTTCCAAAGTAAGAGCTGCGCAAAATCATTTGTGTTCACTACCTTAACCCACTTAAATTCTGAGTGCCAGCAAGGAGTTGAAGGGTACGGAACAGATGCTCACCCATTTCCTTTGAAGATCTCTTATATCATGACTTATAACTCACATTAGTATTTCACATCTGTTAGGAATATAGTGCCTACTTCCAACTTCAGGCTTGACTTCTTGTTGCATATGTAATCTCGTTTTTTGTCAGAAAACCAAAGTATTTAGATGAATGACTGGAGGGGTGTGACTTGACTTCTCAAAGCTTTAACCTCCTCTCCAGTGCAATGAAGTGAGTGATAGTATCTGCCTTATAAACCTAGTATCACAATCACAGGAGACTATGTAAATAATCGTATACAAGGGCCGGCCTGGTACCTCAGTGGACTAAAGCACCTGATCAGGCAGAGTGCAGCGGCCAGGGTTCCATCCCCAGCGTGTCTTGCTGGCCCCACCCACGAGGTGTACTGACACGGCCATTGAGACTGGGCGTGGTGGCCTGTGACTGTAATATTAGCACTTGGTAGGCTAAAAAATGGGAGAATTACTGAGTGTGATCTATGTAATGATACCGTATAGACCCCGTGGGCCCTGTCCTAAATACAGAAAAAAAAAGAATTATATACAAAAAATTGATATGACACTTGACTTGTGCTTTATAATAAATTAATCACCATCACTATTATTATTAATACCTATATAAATAATTGGTAGGTTAAAAAAGTTACAAGATAAACAAGAATGTGAAATATGATGAATCATCTTTCAACGCCTAAGGTACAGAGAAACAGAAGATGACACTGAGAACTGAGAGCATTAAAATTATAGAAAATCCACATAGATTTAAGGGACAAGCCTGGTTTATGATAGGTGCTTAACTAACATGAGCTGAATTTTATTCAGCAACTCTTTAGCTATGAGATAACTACACAGGTTATACAAAACCATCATATCACTGTTTATTCCTTTTCTAGGGCTGCTGTAAACAATTACTACATACTTGGAGACTTAAAATGACAGAAAGTTACTCTGTCATGTGATTTGAGGCCATAAATTTGAATTCTGACAGATTGCCACAGATCACCACAGATAATAAGACAATAATATTGTTTGATTTCATGTATTATTCTAAATGAATCAACTTGGCCTGAGTTCATTTATTGCTTGTGCTTCTTACAGAAAAAGAAACATACTTTATGACAGATTTCCTTTATTCTTTGCCTATGTTTGAAAGTATAGTTAAATTATACACAGGGGGTTTCTTAGAAAATTGTCCATTTTTATTAATTTTTTGAACAGTCCTATTAATAAAAAGGATATTTATTTAAGTAACATAAGTATATAATAGTTGCAAAATATATGGCAGGTACACACTTCTTTTCTATTTGTGAATACTTAGCAAAATCATAGCTGCTATTTTTTTACTTAGCCTGAGCTCTGTGTTACTAGAAATGTGCACATATATAAGTACATATATACATATGTAGCTATCATTTGTTGTACCTGTGAACACTTTCATTTGTTTTTGTGCATACTTATGTGAAATAAACCAGGCACACTTGTGCAGATATAACACGATTTCTCTGGTGTGAGAAATCAAAAGTGTAAGGACCAATATGTTTAGTAGATATTCAGAAATGGGTAGCAAATTTTCAAATGACAAAGGGAGCAATGGGGGAAAGGGACAAGAAAAAATAAGATTAGAATGGAGAGCTAGAAACAAATTTTTATATATAACGAGAGGAAAAAGCACTGAAGGAAGGAGAATGGGAAAAAAGAAGCAAGGTATACCCTGTACAGGTGCAAGTGCTTCATGATACATGTTATCATTATGAATACATAAAATGCACCAAGAAAATTTAAAAATTAACAATATGTATGAGAATACAAATTGTTCAAAATATAAGATGTTATCTCTTTAGGAGTGAAAATGTTCATTACTTTCGTCACCAATTTCAGAAGTTAATGCGATTCATACATGACTCTTTGATTGAATGGTTACCTAACTAGAATGCACACAACAGGCATATCAGTTTCACTTTTATATTACCTTCAATATTATATAGGAAATAGTGTATATGCTTGCACATGTGCACAAACACACTTACACACAAACATTGTCCAATCAAAGACATTTCAATGTAAAATATTCTATAATGAATTTAAAAGTGTTAAATTGTAAGTTGTAATTCTTTATATTTCTAGGAAAGTGTCATTGAAAGTTTACTTAGCTAGGTTTTTTATATTTACCTTTCATTTTAGGTCAATTGTTCACTGAAATAAAAGCTTATGTTATTAAAAATGTTGGTTCTTACAAATATTTTCTGATCACAATTTTCTGCAGGGCAGATGACAGATGCTTGACTAAAAATAATTCCTAGGAAATAGTATAGTGATTCAGGTCTGGAGCACTCCCATAGGAGCATCCCCAACATCCTTAGTTAAGCCTAAGAAACTCAGTTGATCCTGTCAGTGTTTCTTCTGTCCTTTTCTCTTTGCCTTCATCTCTCTCTTCTACTTATTCTCACTGTATGTGTACTACATGATCTTTGTCCCAATTTGCTTCTTGCTCTCTCTGTCTCTGAACTCTTCCTTACCCTGTGGTGACATCATCCTCAGGGGTTATCCTTCTGGTGACTGAAATGGCCCCATGGCAGGCTGAGACTTACAATGATGGATAACAAAGTGCATTGTGTTTAAAAAATAATAAAAATATTTCAGTAAAAGACACATTGCCACTTATGCCCCTCATTTCCAATACACTTATTTCATAATCCTTGCTACTTTCTGAGGAAGTGCTGAAAGTCCTCTTTAAGGAGTGCTTTTATGAGGTATCGATATAAAATACACTCAGATTTACTGCCAGCTGCCATCTAATAATTGCAAAACAGTGTAGAAGAACATTACAGTGGGTTCTTACTCACCAGCTTCACCAGATCTGACACCATGTGATATTTGATTCTTCCCTAAATTCAAAGTGACCATGAAATCTTTGGGAGGCAGCCAAAACAGTGTAACAAATGACATTCACCGAAGTGGACCTACCTTCAGAAAGTAGCAAGATTGATGGGCCAAATATCTGGAAGTGAGGGGAGCTTTTTTCAGGGGGATTCATGCCCATGTATCTTTTACTGTAATATTTTTTAAATGTTTGTATCTTAATTGCACTGTCTACAGATGCTTGATGCTTCTTGTTTCAGAAGAAACAAATATCCTTTAGATATGTCCATAGTTTGTATATGATAATATGCTTTGATTACCTGTCTAGAATTAAGTAAATACTAGTGGCCCAGGAGATGTAGTCTCTGGTCATATGCATATCCCTAAGACCAGATAAATTACCCCAGTCTCTCATATTGAAAACTACATTCTGCTCTTTGAAGACATGCTGTGTAAATGAACACACGTACTTAAGTGACACATGTCACTGTGATAATGATCTTATGGAAAACCTGGCACCCATTTTTCTTTATTGCATAAAAAAGATATCCTGGTATGCTAGAAAGATCACTCAACTGGAAACCAGCCCTTTTTTTCTTTGCTCATGCCTTTTTCCCTTCCAGATTTATGGTCATTGGTGCTAGCTGTAGATCTGAGCAACAGAAGACAGGGTCATGGAGGATATAGGTAGAAGGAGTTCGGATCCCTGTAGACACCATAGATGCCACACCAGATCTGTAATATGTACTTTAAAATTCTTTCATAGGAATGACAAATATATTTCCAATGTACTTAACACTATTAGGAAACCATTAAATTGATGCTGACTAACGTTGAGAGTGAAGTGGAAAAAATTAAATCTGCATTGGAGATACAGTTATAATCAGAGAAATTCCCTCCTAATTCTTGACTTTATTTTCTTTTGGTACCAGGAATCAAACTCAGGACCTTGTGCTTCCCAGGCAGGAGCTGTGTTGCTGAGCTATATCGCTGTGACACACAATGTTGGATGTAACCTAGGCAAAATGTAGAATATTCAAAATGTCCACTGGAATAAATGTTTGCATAGTTATTACCCTCTCATGCCTCACCTAGAACTATTTCTGTCCATCTTTCATGAGAGAGAAAAAGGCAAGAAAATTAAGTCTGAAAATGACGATTGCTGCCCCCTAGAGTTGATCAGACATTGGTGTTTTCTTCCTGAGACAGGAGCCACCTCTTTCCAGGAAATAAACCATTTCATGTTGGCATTCACCTAGGAGAGAATGAAACTTGATAATTTGTTGAGTACATAATGTGTTGTCACTTATATGAAAACATTTCATAGGTGTATCTAGAAACAGAGAGCTACCCAGCTCATTTATTTAGTGCGCATAAAGCATAAACTCCAGAGAAGACAAAATAGGATAACTACTTGAGTAGAATTGAAGGAGAAATCCATAATTGGAGTTACAAAAAGGGTGAAATGATGCTGACTAACCTTGAGAGTGAAATTGAAAACATTAAATCTGCAGGATAAAGAAAAACTAGTGTGGGTTTTGAAAAGACTAACATAATTGGAATAGGAAGGAGAGGTTATTTTGGTTGAAAGAACATTTTTAATTACATAAAGAAAAAACTAACAAGGAGACTAGAATGTGAGGCATGCTGATACATTAATGAAAATAGTGAGTACATTGGATATAATTTTAGGAGTGAAAATATGCTTAAAGTTTTTAAAAATAAGTTTATAGCAGCACAATTTATCATAGTTAAATCATGGAAACAACCCAGGTGCCCACCAACCAAGGAATAGATAAAAAGATGTAATTTTTTTATACAATATAGCATTTTTGTGGTACCAGGGATTGAACTCAAGACTCTATGCTTGCCAGGCAAGCACTTATTCTACTGAGCTATCTCCCCGGATCTATAAATAGAGTATTATTCAGCTATCAAGAAAGATAAAATTGAGGATTTTTATAGGTAAATGGGTGCAACTAAAGGCTATACTCCTAAGTAAAAGAAATAAGAATCCCACATGTGAACATCATACTGTGTCCCTAGTGTAAAAATCTCAAAGAGTAAATAAAACCTAGAAGGTACAATAGATACTAGGAAAAGGGAAAGAAACCTAGCATAAGGAATAAATAATTGGGATGAGAGAAAGAAGAAAAGTTAGGAAAAAAAGGAAGGGGAGGAAAATAATGTATGTATATACACAGGATAGCAAAGATGGTTGTACTGTTCATTTCTATTGGTTTTTGAAGGTAGCAGTTCATGCTTAAAATATTTACTTTGAGCAATTTTACAGCTTATCTATAATCTGAGCAACTACATTGAAGGCAGAAATGTGGAGTATAACAACCATTATTGAATACATGTCATCTTCTATTTTATAAAATTGTGTATCATTTATAATTTCTTCTCTATTACTTTTCTATTCTCTTTAAAATACAAAAAAAAAAGTAAAAATGAGCTTCACAGTAAAAAAAAAAGAAAAAAGAAAAAATGTCTATGCACCACGATTCCTTCAATATTTGTTTCACTCTGGCACATCCAGGATAAACTTTCTGAGACAGAAAAGTTATTCTTCCTGAAAGCTGAGGACCAGAATAAGTTACTCATGTAAATATATTTACTAAGAATTTACTATGTTCTAAGACTCAGCTAGGCACAGGGATTAAACTGTGAAAATCAGGAGTGAACCCCTACGGGTAAGCAAAAACAGTACACAGGTGCTTAACAGGGATTTGCATATTGGTGTCAGTGTGTTCCCAGTTTCAAAACCAAGCAGCACTAAGAACACAGGCCAAAATGAAGCTAGAAGTAATTAGAATAGAGAGGTTAAGATGGAAAGGCTCTTTTAAAGATGAATCATACAGAGCCGGGTGTGGTGGCACATGCCTGTAATCCCAGCACTTGGGAAGCTGAGGCAGGAGGATTGTTGTGTTCGAAACCAGCCTGAGCTACAAAAGTGAGCTTAAGGCCAGCCTGAACTGCATAGTGAGACCCTGTCTCAAAAAGACAAAAAAAAAAATAAATAAATAAAATAAAAAATAAAAAAAATAGAAAAAAAATAAAGATGAATCATACAGTAACTACTTTTGCATCTGATTATTAATAGAGTATTGAGTAGTTTTGCCCTTCCTGTCCTCATTCAGTGCAAGTGGTGGACAGCAAGAGCGGAAGATGTAAACAAAAAGAGACATATCCTATTATGAAACTTAACTTGATGGATTTTCTAATTACTTGACAGTTTTTCTATTGTAAACATGACTTAGACTGTAGGCAAGTATCACTTGAACTGTAGAATTCAGCTAGCATGCAACTGAAAATAATGATGCCAATAATACTTTGCATTTAAAGTTCAAGTAAATATCATTAAAAGAAGCACAAACAAGTGGAATTTGTGAGAGCAAAGAAGCAGTACAAGACACCATTGTTGGGTCACAGGTGCTAGTGTTAACAGAGAACAAAGGCTTTTTTTTTCTCTAATAAAGTTTCAAGTAGATGAAGCCTGAAAATGTCCCTTGGTCAGCTCAGCCTAATTGCTTCTGGAGATCTCTCAGCAGTTGGTGGAGATGACAATTTCTAAACTGTCTGGCATTATAAATTATCTAAGTAAACAAAACTTTTGATGAACTCCATTTGTACTTCTTTAAAATGAAAGCAGCATTTAAATATTTTTCCAACTTTTAAAAGGAAATACAAACTCATTGAAAAAATTTGGAAAGCATGGCCAAATGTTTTTTTAATCTTTTATTTGGTACAGGTTTTTGCTACATAGCTCACACTCCTGGTGATCCTACTTTCTCAGCCTCCCCAGTTCTGGGATTACAGGCATGTGTCACCTCACTTGGTTTTGGTGGCCAGCACAGCATTCCCGGGGTTTCTGGGCCAGCAGGGCATGCACTACTGGAAATTGAACCCAGGCCCTCGCGTTTGTAAGGCAGTCTCTTACATCCCTGAGCTATCTCCAAAACCCAGCCAAATTGTTATTAACGGTTTTCTCTTATGGTGGGATTTCCAGTGTTTTATTTTATTTTATTTTATTTTATTTTATTTTATTTTATTTATTTATTTATTTATGTATTTATTGTGGAACTGGGGATTGAACTCAGGCCCTTGCACTTGCCAGGGAAGCGCTTATTCTACGAGCCATATTCCTGTCCCAAAACAAGATTTTTTTTTTTTCAGTATTGGTGATTGAACTCAGGACCCTGCCTGTACTTACCAGGCAGGCACTTATTCTACCGAGCTATTACCTGGCCCTATTTTATTTTATTTATTTATTTTTGTATTTTAGGGAAGAGTCTTTAGGGTGTTCAGGGTCTCACTACTATATGGGATTCATGGTTATCTGCCTGTTTTTATCCTCCTTAGAGGTGGGAGACAGGTGTGTACCACCACGCCCAGTCTCAATCTCCATCTCAGTGTGCCCCCTAGGGGTGTGGGTAGGGAGTGGGGCCAGCTCTGCAGGTCCGGGGATTGAACCCTGGCCCCTGTGCCTGCTTGCAGTTGCTTTCATCTGCTGAGCTATTTGGCTGCCCCCCTCCAGTATTTTGCTTGTATTAATTTTCCCTATTTTTTTTTTTCCAATGAGTCTCACAGGTAAAAATTGAGATGCAAGGTACACATGAGCAAACAGACCAGTGATTAAGAGATAATATAGATCTAACGCTTTTTTTTTTCAATCTACGTAGCATATGTTCCTTGTGCTAACATAGGAGAATGTTTTCATTCATCTCCATGTAAGATATGTACAATTTGGTGTGGATAAATTCTACTATGCATGTAATTGCCTATAATTCCACAAAGCCAAGCATATGATAGGACATGAAGAAGTAAGACACATTATTGATATTACCACATGCCTAATTTTCTAAAAGTATAAAATTGCATCATCCAAGAGAAATGAAAGATATTATACTGATCAGTTTCGGAAAGAATGTCACATAAAATATTTATTAACCTGATATTCCATGAAAAGATTGTCTTGTATTATATAAGAAATCCCATAGATGTTATGTATGTGTGTCTTTGTGTATCTAATATAAATTTAATTAAAGGATGGACTTCCCCCCAAAAAATTCTAGGAAACTTTTTGAATTAAACTTCCATTCATCTAACCCCTCATTAGTCATGTACAGACACGCACACAAATGCACACACAGAGGAACACAAGGGGGTAGTTCTGCATTAGGGACATTCAAAAGTAGGTTAATGCAGATAAATATTTCAAGTACAGTGTAAAACTTGGCATTTATTAGTACACTGTGTATGAATATATCTTTAAAACATTGGCATGCATATGAAAATATTCAATTTTTATACCCATGTTTTCATAATTTAGAAATGTGCACTACTTTGGCTCCCAATGCAGATATGTCTACCCAGAAAATTTTACTATGGGATTTCACTTAGTGCTTTGAGCTTACCCTGGTTATTACCTTTAAGCTTATCAGTAACTGAATGTAAATGAGTAAGAATATAAGCAAAGAGAAAGTCATATAGCATAGAAGTTAAAAAGTAATAAAATTAATTACTAATTCCATTAGCTATTTTTGGTCACAGTTATGTGCATGTTTTTGATTTACAGAATTAAATTCCATCATCATACATGTGAAATATCTTTTCTGTTCAGGAAAAAAGAACAATTTTAAAATCTCTATTTATTCACCTAGCTTTTCAGTCGATACATAGTTGAATTATTTTACTTTGCTCTTTTTACAGTATTTATAAATTTCATGCAATGCAATTTTAGTTTATTTTACGAATTTACAATGGGGTCTACAGGGTCTACAGGGGCTCACTATGTACATTGGACTCATAGAGATTCTCCTGTTTTCAGCCTGCCAAGTGATGGGATTATAGGAGCTTTCAACTAAACACAGTCTCCTTTAAAGTCTTCTTTTATTTTTAATGTAATTTAATTTTATTTTGAAGAGCAAAAACAGAATAAAAACAAATAGAAAAATGACAGAAACAGAGAAACATACAATACATATGTTACAGATTTTCAAAACAGGAATAATTAACAATGGTTGTTATATTATCTCCGTGCAATTTTAAATAGACAGATAATACACAAAATACTTTATTATAAAATGATAATGAGGGCCAGGGAAATGGTTCAGTGGAATAAGCGCTTCCTTGGCAAGCACAAGGACCTGAGTTCAATCCCCCGTTCTGCCAAAAAAACAATGATAATACAAAAGCAAAGAAACAGCTTGGTTTCCCTTAACCAACAATTAGCTGTACTTTTCCAACTTCTATAGTTGCCATGTTTTTAAGGAGATCAAGACACCATGGGCCTGATGTTTTATTTAAGTTCTATTACGCTCCAGTTCTGAATGCCTCCTAAAACCCCATGGCTTCATAAGTGGGCTTTCAGGAGACACTTGGATCGTGTGTTCTAATGATCATCACTGGATGAGTTAATATCTTACCTGTTATTACAAGGTGACATCTAGTCAGAAGAGAAAGAGTTGGGTCCCTGTGGGTGTAGCCTGGAAGGACCTATGTATTCCATGGCCTGTGCTTCACTCCCTCCTTGCTTCCCAGTGTTCATGTTATAAGCAGGGACCTCTGGCATATACATATGCCATGCTTTTCTGACTAGGAGCTAACCCACTGTGCATAGAAACGTGGGCCAAAATAGACCTTTCTGTCCTTTAACTGTGGACACTGGGTATGGGATCTTGGTGATGAGACAATGGCTATGATGCTATAGACCGAGTTGTAGATCACTTTTATATTTGTCGAAGGCATTCTTTTATTAGTACATATTGGCTAACACATCCTATCTATTATCTGTCTGTCTATATATGTATGTATGTATGTATGTATGTATCTATCTATCTATCTATCTATCTATCTATCTATCTATCTATCCATTCTTTTACTGTACTGGGGATTAAACCCAGGGCCTTAACATTGAACTACATGCCCAACCCCCTATTTAACTTAACTTTTAAATTTTGATACAAGGTTTTTGATACAGTCACTAAATTGAATGAGATGGGCTCAAACTTGCAATTCTCCAGCCTTGGTCTCCATGAATCTTTGAATTACAGGTTTGTACCACCATGTCTAGCCTCACTGATTATTGGTTTACAGACAGAGTATTCCTAATTAGACTACATATATATTTTCAAATATTTTGTTATTGGTAGATATTTAGAATTGCAAAGGCTGGCCATATAGATCAGGAGACTAAAGTGCCTGCTTAGGCAGAGCACAGTGGCCGGAGCTCAATCCCCTCCATGCTGTGCTGGCCCCATTCATGCATGCTGAGGGAGTGACTGAGACTGGACATACTGGTGTGCACTTGTAATCCCAGTGTTGGGAGGCTGAAAACAGAAGGATCACTATGAGTCCAATCTAAAGGGAGACCCTGTGGATGCCACAGGCCCTGTATTAAATACATAGAAAAATATATTTAGAATTATACCAGTGTTTCACTATTAGAAACAGTGCTTCAGTTATCATCCATATTCTTTTCATTTTAATCGTTTAAAAAATGGAGAAATTTAATTGTTATAATAGAGTGCCATAAGAAGTTTTGTAACATGTAAGAGTTTAGTGCATTCAATTGTTAGTCTTTATATTGCTTCTTTTTTAAAAAAGTTAACAGTAGTATGAAAAATCCACCCACAAAGCCAACTGTCTGTGTGAAGAATCAGCTGCACTGCAGCATTTGAGAATTACTAGTAAAGCTATTGTTAAAAAATAAAGTTTATAAAAATGAAAGCAGTATGCATAGTCAAGGCTTTTTCATAAGATTTTCATTAGCTGACAAACATTTAACCAAGAGCTTAATATTCATTATTCATTAAATTGGAGAAAATAAACTGGTTAAACCCACTACATGTGATCATTCATAAAAACATTTTAATTTCCAAAGCTCATTTAATTGAACATTTCTTCTATGAAGAAAGTACATTTTGCAGCCGGGCGTGGTGGCGCAGGCCTGTAATCCCAGCACTAGGGAGGCTGAGGCAGGAGGATTGTTGTTGAGTTCGAGACCAGCCTGAGCTACAAAGTGAGCATAAGGCCAGCCTGAACTGCAGTGAGACCCTGTCTCAAAAAAAAGACAAAAAAAAAAAAAAAAAAAAAGAAAGTACATTTTGCAAAATGGTCCTATGGTCACACAGAAAGGGTCCTGCTCAAAATGAATGAACAGCACCAGTCTTTACAAAGTTTTAGATTAGTATGAACTCTCAGTCTCCCACTGTAGAAAGAGTTAACAGTTAGACACACCCATGATTTGTAAGTGAAAAGCTAACTTTTTTTTTTCCATTTATTTTTATTTTATTGAAATACAAATGTAAATCAGACAGTTTCAAAACACCTTAACCATACAGAGTCGATGAATTAATACATTGCAAAATGTTTTCATAACATTTTGGTATTGTACAAGGTGCATACATGATATTATATTTACAGGTTTTTTTATAGCTGAATTATATCAAAGATTCAATAATTATTTACCTAGTGGATGACCATAGCACTAAAAGCCGACATAATATCCTGTCCAATCACCATTAGTGCAGATCTTCCCTCTCATAGAATTATGTAGAGGCACAGTGTTATCTATCCCAACTGTACTCTCTATACACACACATCATGATTTTTCTTTCTACAACCCTTCCTTTGTCTACACCTGTCAAAAGTGGGCACTCCATTGACATTCAACTACCTTAGGTGCTTGAACTCGACACCACAATCCAACACAGTCCAGCATTCTGCAACCATAGGGAGTTATTCAAAGAAATTGTCGACCATATCCATTTACAGCTCAGCTTAATA
>PVKA01019317.1:0-10070 GCA_004027165.1 Ctenomys sociabilis
GCCACTTCAGCCTGTTTTCCCTTGGCTCCCCTTTTCCCTTTTGCTTGCACTTTTTTATCCTTTCCCGCTGCCTTTTTTGGCTTCGTTTCCACTTTAGTTGGAACAGGTTTAGCCGACAACCTCGCCGATCTCCTCTTCGGCTCCTCCTTCGCTGCCCCTTCGGCCGAGCTGACCTTCCTCTTGGGCATCTTGGCAGCGCAGGGGACGCGTGCGGAAGCTGCGGGTCGAGGCGCACGGGAGCCTCGCGGAGCTACGCAGCTCAACCGCTGCCGTTCCTCCCACCGCCAGAGCTGCTGGAACCCACTTTTGTGTGTTTTTTTAGGGAAGGGTCCACAAGGTGTTCAGGGTCTCACTACCAGATCGGACTCATAGTGATCTGCCTGTTTACAGCCTCCCAAGAGCTAGGATTACAGACACACACCACCACACCCAGTCTCAATCTCCTGGGAGCAGGGCCAGCACAGCAGGCCAGGATATCAAATCCCTAGCCCCTACGCCTGCTTGCAGGCGCTTTAATCCACTGAGCTATTTGGCTGGCCCTCAGAAAGTTCTATCTAAAGTTGGCTGCCTAGGATACAAATTGCCGAGACTCTGAGGCAGTCAGTTAACAAGTGTGCACCAGGACAAGTTCTGAGGAGAGAAAACAAGTAGAAACTCAGATTTTAATTATTCATTCTTTCATTCATCCACTATTCAAATGTTATTGATTGTTCAGTATGAATCCAAAGTATAGGGCTTTGTTCTTGACAAGTGTATTGCTCTGTTGGAGAGATGAAACCATTTGAGAAGGATTGGAAGTTAGAAGGAAAAGCCAAGTAAAATAGTTCACTTAAAGAAGGAATCAGAATATTTGGAATTAGAGCTGGGCAGGGTGGTATGTGCCTATCATCTCACTGTTTGGGAAGCTGAGGTAGGAGGATTTTGTTTTGTGGTAGGGTCTTGCTATAGTTCAAGCTGGTCATGTACTCAGTATGTAGCCTAGACTGACCTCCATCTCATGGTGACCCTCCTGCCTCAGCCTCCAGAGAGATGGGATTATATGTGTGCACCACCATTTCCAGCCAGGAGGATTTCAAATTCAAGGGTACTTAGAGGGAAAAAAAAAGTTTGGGAAAAGCTACTGTGTACCATTAACACATACTAATAAAATCTATTTGGTGTGATGATGCACACCTGTAATCCCTGGGGAGACTGAAAGCAGGAGGATTATGACTGAGCTAAACTGTGTAGTGAGGCCCTGTACCAAATACATTTAAATAATAAATAATAATAATAAAATAAGAAAGGTGATAAGATAGAATTTTTGTGGAAGTTTTTACTGTAACAGGTTAACACATCTATCTAGTATTTCATGTATAGGTAAACCTCTATTTTATCAAAATTTTTCATTTTAAAAATATATCTCTGGGCTGCAGATACAGTTCAGTGGCACAGCAACTGCCTGGCAAGTGTGTAGTCCTGAATTCAATTTCTGGTACAAAAAAAAATGCTATATATTTACTGGGGCTGGGGCCATGGCTTAGTGGTAGAGCTCTCACTCACCTTGCATGCACGAGATCCTGGTTTGATCCCCAGCGCTACAAAATAAAGCAAAACAACAGAAAATAATATATCACAGAATGTTTTGCTCTTTTCAAACAAGAAATGATTAGGACCCATGTGTGGTGGTATATAGCAATAATCCCAGGTACTTGAGAGGCTGAGGCAGAAAGATTGCAAGTTCCAAGACAGAGTGGGCAATTTAGCAAGATCCTGTCTCATAATTCAAAATAAAAATTTTGTGCTGGATATTAAACTCAGAGCCTTCACATGGAACCATATCCCATGCCTGTTTTGATTTTGAGACAGGTTTCTTACTAAGTCATTAAATTGCCTACGCTAGGCTTAATCTTATAATCCTCCTGCCCCAGCCTCTCAGAATGGTGAGATTACAGGATTCTCCACAAACTGTTTAAAAAGTCTGGAGATATAATTCAGTGATGAAGCACTTGAGTGAGTGAGGGACTGGCTCCCATCCCTAAACTGGAGTGGGGGTGGGGATTGGGTGAAACAAAGTAACGAAAAGTGTAGAATCACAGAATTTCAGGGAGGGAGGTCACCTTTGCCTTCAGTTGGTCTTTGGCAGACACTTTAGTTGCCCACATCGCATCCATTCTTGCTGACTCCGTGCCAGCAGGTCCCCTAGTTTTGCTCAGAGCCTCACCGTACCCGTCCACATGCCCCACACCGTTCCCAGCATTTCCACTGGCGGGCACCATGTGAGTCCTCCAAGGAAGAGCCTGCGCCTTTCGCCCTCTGCCCTTCCTTTCTCCTCTTGACTAGAATGCAGGCCTGGTGTGTGGAGGAGATGACAGCCATCGTCTAAGTGTGAGAATGAGGCCACTTCTGCAGTTGGCAGAGGAGTGGGCCCAAGTGTCTGAGGGCCCTGTGGGGCTGCAAGACTGGCTGTGGATGGCCTAACCCCAGGCTCCTTGTAGGTGAAAAATAAAACCTCTAAGCCAAACAATCCCTGCCTGATAATTCATCTAACCCACTTATTCACAGAGGTCTGACAAAGTTCCAAGAACCTGGGCAGACTGTATCAAGTTAAGGTTTTCTCACTTTGAAGTACCAGAAAACCCAATCTTAGACCTCTGAAGCAAAATGAGTAATTCAGATAACTGAAGTCAGGCACATTTTCCCCAGAGACACAGTGGTTGGTTTGATTTATTTATTTATTTATTTATTTATTTATCTATCTATCTATCTATCTATCTATCTATCTATCTATCTATCTATCTATCTATCTATCTATCTATCTGTCTGTCTATAACTGTATAGTTTGGTTGGCCTTAAACTCACTTCAACCCTTCTGCCTCAGCCTCCTGAGGTTTTTGTTTGAGTCTAGATTTTCTCTCCCCATCTCTCTAGAGGGAAAACAAAAACTCCTCCCTAGAGGAAAGTCGTAGGACTCAGGAGAAGTGGGAATGTCTGTTAGGTCCTGCAAATGCAGATTTCCTCTACTCAGGATCCAAGTTTTTTTCTACTTTCTATTTCATCAAAGAAACTTAACACTAATAGGTGTATACAGTATCCATGGGAAATGCCAGCTGCTTCCTTGAATGATTGTACGTTTCTTTGAAAGTTTTTGATCACTGAGGGATGTTTGCACAATTAAAAACAATAAATTTATCTAGAAGAGATTAGACGCCATTGACTTCAAATTTATAGCAATCCTCCTGCCTCAGCCTCTTGAGAATTGGGATTATGGGCATCCACTACCATACCTGGCTCAAAAAGTTTTAATTTGCTAAGAACAGCGGATCATCTATTGTCCTGTATAACTTTGCTTTAGGCTGTAAGAACTTTATTCAGAGTTCTCACAGCTTGTCCTTGGTCCAGGCTTTACAAAATAAACTTTAGATTCATTTTTAAAAATTTTATTATTATTATTTTTTAATGTATTTAGTACAGGGTCTTTAGGGTCTCACTACACTGACTGGACTCTCAGCGATTCTCCTGTTTTCAGCCTCCCAAGCATTGGGATTACATGTGGGTACCACCATGCCCAGTCTCAGTCACCATCTCAGCACACCCTGGGGTGGGAAAGGGGCCAGACCAACACAGCTTGTGATGCCAGAGATCAAACTCCTGGTCCCTGTGCTCTGCCTAAGCAGGTGCTTTAATCCACTGAGCTATCTGGCCAGCGCTCCATAAATGGAATATTTTATTTTTTTTATTTTTTATTTTATTTTATTTTATTTTTTTTTTTTTGTCTTTTTGAGACAGGGTCTCGCTATGCAGTTCAGGCTGGCTTTAAGCTCACTTTGTAGCTCAGGCTGGTCTCGAACTCACAACAATCCTCCTGCCTCAGCCTCCCGAGTGCTGGGATTACAGGCATGCGCCACCACGCCCGGCTAAATGGAATATTTTAAATTGATCTTTGTGTAATGAAACTCTGTACCAAATAAGTAAATAAATTTTAAAAAATAAATTGATATTTATTTATTGATTGATTGATTCTGACTATGTAGTTCAGTCTGGCCTTGAATTTGTAGCGATCCTCTTGCCTCAGTTTCCTGCGTGCTGGGATTACAGGTATGCATCATTGTGCCCATCTTGAACTTCTTTAAGGATAAGGCTGCTGCTTTTTTTTTTTTTTAATAAAACAGTCCAACACAGTTTAGCAGACCATAATAGTAGTGGGTTATCCATAGAAGCTGTTGACTTGAGCCATTCACCACTCAGTATATTAATATGGCTTTACTTTATATACCTCCTTTTTATACTTTTCTGCTGGTTGGTTAAGACCAAGATAAAGCAAGACCTATATAACAAGAAATGTAACTTTTGTATCAGATAAGTACCCTCAGGGTTTATCCTGTAACCCTGTACCGCACTTTGTAGATCCTTTGTCAGTTTCAGCCATGTGGATGAGTCATGGCCATTGCTTGACCAATTTGCTCTCTGTAAAAGCCTGAGAGAATGTTTTCTTCCCATGTGACTCTCCGTAGGCACACTATAGTTCATCGATCGTATTCCTCTGTGGCCCCATAATCTCCTTGTCCAGAAAATTTGGGGCACAATTGAGTTCCATGATGTTACAGTACAAGTTCTCCTATGTCCTGAGTCTTCACTGACCTTGAAAAACTAGGGCCAAAATGTTGGCTGATCTTGCAGCCTTTCTTTTTTGCTTTCTGTTTCTAATAGCTTTCTTGTCTTGCTCAGAAGATTTGTTGGGGGACTAGGGGAGATGGCTCAGTAGAATAAGCGCTTGCCTGGCAAGTGCAAGGGCCTGAGTTCAATCCCCAGTTCTGCAAAAGAAAACAAAGAAACAGATGATTTGTTGGCTTTAACATTTCTGAACTTTTTCCACATGTAGTTAATATCAAGGTGAGCATTTAATGGCTGAATTATTAATGCTCAAGTATAGTTGAAGTGAAAATTGGGAATGCATGTTCACATATAGATTTCTCTCTCTCTCTCTCTCTCTCTCTCTCTCTCTCTCTCTCTTTGTCTTTTTGAGACAGAGTCTCGCTATGCATCTGAGGCTGGCCTTGAGCTCCCTTTATAGCCCAGGCTGGTCTTGAACTTGCAGCAATCCTCTTGAGTGCTGAGATTATACACATGCACCACCATGCCTGGCCTTGTCAATTTATTTCTTATCAATTTCATCTTTCACTAAGTTTCAACAAGTTGCTTACATGAACTTCCTATTGCTAAAGAGTGAGGATTTCTGGTTAGTCTTTGCCATTCCCAATGAAAAACATAAAACCTCTTGGGTGACTCATGTTTAGTGGTGTTTGATTCTGTTGTGTGCATGCATGTGTGTATGCGTGTATGTGTATTGAGCTACTGGACTCTAGTGATAGCTATTTCTAAGTCTCATCCTTCCACCTCTTTTCTTAGATTTCCTCTCTCACTCCAAACATGTGAGCAGATACTGGGTACTTTAGATGTGATGTCTACTGTGTCTTATAGATACAATTCCTTCTCTGCATTTTCCCTCTCTACTCTAGGATCTTTTTAAATGTGGCTAGTCTGGGCTGGGGAGATAGCTCAGTAGAATAAGTGCTTGCCTGACAAGGGTATGAGTTCGATGCCTGGTTCTGAAAAAAAAAAAAAAATCTGGCCAGTTTTTTTCCTGGCTCAGCTTGCCTGGAAATTTATGCTCCCTATCATTGCCTCCATTATTTTCTTAAAATATAGCACTAGTAAGGCCGTTGCCCTCTTCAGAAACCTTCAGTGGTTGCCTCAGTGCTTATACGACAAAGAAACAAACCCTTGGCATTTAAAAAAAATAATAAATCCTTAGCATGGTATTTAGGGGTTTTCCCCTCTGGCCTCCTTAAAATTTTTTTAAAAAATTATTTATTTGTTTATTTGGTACAGGGTCTCACTATGTACGCAGTTCAGACTCATAGTGATCTTCCTGTCTCAGCCTCCCCAGTGCTGAGATTATAGCCATGCACCACCACACCAGGTTTCAGTAGCTGGCATGGCATGTGGTACTGGGGATCAAATCCAGGTTCTGTGCTTGCAAAGCAGGCACTCAGACTGCTGAGCTATCTCCCCTCAGCTCTCCCTGCTGGCCTCTTACTTTTGCAATTTCTTTCATTCTAGTAATCTATGTACTGGATATTCTATTAAAATGTCAAAGAGGATACCAGTGAGTTTATTTCATTCTGTCTTGCTACTAAACTAGATGTTGACAATTAGTTGTAATTGCAAGCTATTTAAAGCCAAGATTTTTTTTTTTTTTTCAGTGCTGGAGATAGAACCTAGGGACTCAAACATGGTAGGCAAGTCTTCTAGCACCAAGCTGTATGCCCAGTTTCAAGTTTTATCTTTCTGGGTACTGTATAACCAAAGTGTTTACAGTATGTCAGAGAGACCCATGGGTTGTAATTCACTGGATGATTATACCAGCAATTAAAAAAAAGAAACATTCTTTGGTTTATTTTGGTCATTTTGATCATTCTCTATTCAGTAAGGACTTTAACATCCATGTATCAACAACAATGCAGTGGGGGGAAAAACAATGCAGTGGAGAACACTGATGTTACAGAACTGTAAGTAAAGAAGAAATGTTTGATCTGGTGGGAAACAGAGCTCTATACGTTTTACCTATATTTCTTCTGTACATATCAGCAATTTGCACAAAATGTTCTGGGAGAGGAAACAATATTTCTTAGAATAGTTCCAAGAAATGAATTCACACAGGAAGTAATGTCTGAGATGGAGTTTGAAGGTAAATCTGAATGTCTTGTTTATTTTTGAGAAAAGGTCTCATGTATTTCAGACTGGCTTGACCTCGTTATATAGCCCAGGCTGGCCTTGAACTCATGATAATCCTCTTGCCTCAGCCTCTTGAGTGCTAGGACTACTGGCATCCTCCACCACACCCAGAATAGTAAAATAGGACTTTTTTTGGTTTTTTTTTGGAACTGGAGATTGAACTCAGGCCCTTGGGCTTGCCAGGCAAGTACTTATTCTACTGAACTATCTCCCTGATCCCTAAAGGAGGATTTTTGAATGAATAATTAATAAATAAATAAATATCGTAAGCTTCCTATTTTATAAGTAGGTTCTAGGTTTAGAAGACTCTAGATTTTTCTTATTCAGCTGAAAGAATATGTTATTTAGTCAGTCTAGTTTACCCAATAACCTCAACTTAGCTTTTCAATTTGGGCCTTAGTTGTGGATGACCAACTCAACTATTTTACCACTGCATCCTTAACCTGAGTATTTAGCCATAATCCTCAGCAAAGCTGGAACAAAGACCCTCGGTGTTTCTTTGACTATCCTTGACAAAGTCCAATGAAGCCCAGGTATTTCTTGGGATATCTGCATCAACATATCATAGCTGTGATGCATCACATTGTAAACATGAGTGTGCCTGGACCTTGCCCAGCAACTGTCTAGCTTCTTTCAACTCCTGTAGCAAACTGTGGTTGGAATGAAGGGCTATCCGCTGCAGGGCCTAGTGGGAGGAGAAGAATGCGGTCTGTGAGAGGACATTCCGCCCTCTACCCCTCTATCAGCCCAATAAGAAAGCAAGAAGATAATTTATTGATAGATACCTGTACTCTATACAGATTTCTAATCTATGACTGGCCACAATGTGAGCGCGTTTAATTACAGGCTGCCTCCCTCGTTGGGTTGTGTTCGCTGCTTATATGCAGCTCTTTAAACATCTTTTTTATCTTCTCTACATCTAGTGCAGTGCTTGATACACATTTGTGGAATGGATTGCTTCACTGTGAGAACAGTTTGTTATCTTTATCTTTCCTGGGTTATGGATCTTTCTTTCAGAGAGCTTATGAGGGTTCAACTTTTGACCTTTGTTTCCCAAGGAAAAAGAAGCATGTAGGCAGAAGCTTGCAAAAGCTGGCATATTGATATTTATTTATTTTGGGTACTGGGGAGTGAATTCAGGACCTTGTGCTTTCCTGGCAGATGCTTCTTCTGGCTGCTATGCTATCTCCCCAGCCTTGGCATATTGCTTTAAAGAGACCACAAATGCCTTGAAGTGACACAGGCAACTCAAGTTAAAACTCCCCAAAACAAGAGAGAGGGTAATAGGAAACTGCCCATAGACCTGGTCAAACTAATACTGATATAGGGATGACACAGTACCTCCTAATAATAAAAGGGAAGTATTACTCCCTATCTGCTAGTTTTCTAGATGCCTGATATACCAGGTTTATGTTCTTTAAAATCAAAGAATGAATTCTAGGATTAATGACAGGTAAGAGAAGAAAATGTTGTAAAGAAAGAAATATTTTTCAAATATTTTAAAGAAACCTTTCTGTCTAAGAGAGACAGAAAAAGTCCAGAGTGGGCTGTCTGGGAAACAAAGCTTCTGTCTAACAGGTAGGAGCCCAGAGTGGGGTGTTGGGTAGCAACCTTCTTGAGGGAGTTTTGCAGAGCAAACATTGCAGTGGTTCTAAAGTAGGACAAAACTATAATCAATCAATAAGATTACAAGTATAGTTAATCCAATGGGAAGTCACAAGGTGGATATGAGGTAGGACAAAACAATGGTCAACCAATAAGATTATGAGTATAATCACTTAGGTAACATGGGGATCAAGAGGGGCAGTAAGTCATGTAGCAAGTGTATGTGGACCACACAGGGAGTTTTCCTGGAAGGGAGGTTTTGGTCCCCCCCTCAAGATGGTTGATACCTATGTATAATGTCATTCACCACTGCTCACTCTTAGGGGAAGTATGTAAGGATAGTCACTCTATCTTTGTCTTACAGTCTGGCCACTAATTAATTCACCGCCAGCCACAGTCACAATGTAATCTCTTCTTCTGCAATGACTCTTGAGGACCTAGCTCTGTCTGATAGCCTATAATACTTCTACTTAACTTAGCTGTCTAACAATTCCACGACTGAGATGAGACTGCTAGATAGACTCCATGCATGGCTATGATTAGAGGTGGGAAAAGCATCCTTCCAAATGAAATGTGTTGGCATTGGTTGATGTGAATAAGGACTTGCTTGCAGTTTGCATATGTTTAGCTTACCTAGTGCTGGGATGACTTGGAGACATTATCTTTCTTTTTTGATTTAATGGGCTCAAGGATTTCTATTATCTTATTAAAATATCTCCTTCCTAATTCATACTTACATTTCTCTGGCACTTACCTCCTTTCCCACTGCTCATTCATTCAGATTCAAGCTGATTAGCACTTCACTGAAAGACCTGCTGTTAGTCTGGATCTTGATAATTAACTGTCTTTAGAAGATTTCAGATGCAAACTCTGACTCAGACCAATTCATAAAATATAGAAATGTCTCTTCAAAGTGGTTCAGGTGCCTGAAAATAGTAATTTTTATTTAAGTATTTTGGAAGGTGAAGGGGTGGGAATGTTCTACATTGGATAGAAATTATATAGAAATTAATGTTGCCTCTGAAATATTGGTTAGAACTTGTTCTTGTGGTGAAAAGTGACACATAAACATAACTAAAAATGAATTTGGTTATAATTTCATTGTAAATGAGGTCACTGCTATTTCCCACCACTATCAATTTTCTATTATTATTAGAAGAGTGTTCCCTAAGGTGAGCAAAAATAATTTGCAGTCTAAACAGCTCTGAAAACTTTCCTTTCAGATTTTGTATTTGTTTAGCAGGTTCCTTACAATATGTATATGTGTGTGTGACTAAAATTATTTTAACAGCTTTAATTGTATTACAGTGACAAAGATTCTGCAGATGTTGTGAAAACACATTCCTCTGTTTTGTATGAGCTTATTTAATTCCCTTTCCTGTGGTTGATATTTGAACCTCTTTCATTTAAAGTAGATCCAGCTACACAATTCACAAAGTGCCTGAACAGGTCCAGGAGGGGTTAAAGAACTCCCTACCCGTGTAAAAACTGCCACTCCATTGCATAATCTATGCAATCTTGTAGCTGAATATGGGTTCTTATGAAATTTTAATTGAGGGAACATGATATACGACTGGGAAGTAATATAAAAGAATTTTATAAACTAAATCTGTGTTTTGTTCTTTGTCTTTTTGAGACAGGGTCTCGCTATGCAGTTCAGGCTGGCTTTAAGCTCACTTTGTAGCTCA
>PVKA01019317.1:10170-30945 GCA_004027165.1 Ctenomys sociabilis
TTTTTTTTTTTCTTTTTAGTCTTTTCCAGACAGGGTCTCTTTATGCAGTTTAAGCTGGCCTTAAGCTCACTTTGCAGCCTAGACTGATCTCAAATTTGCAATGATCCTCCTGCCTCTGCCTCCCAAGTGCTGAGATTACAAGCATGTACAACTGACCATCATGCTATTTCTAAATAAAAGAGGACACAACAGAGACATAAATGACCACAGAGAGAAATATTATTGTAACATGGAGCAGCATATACTTTACTAAAGACAAATGATTGGATAGTTTCTTTCATAACTTTGAGTACAATGAAGGTCATGTTACATTTTTTAAATCAGAGTGGTGCAAAATCTTAAAAGATTGCCTTTTTAGTCACTAAAATTTGCAGGACAAAATGAAAAATCCAGGTTTCTATGCTGCTTCAAGTGATGGCTGTAAAAACTCTACGCCAAAGCAGTTTTTTCAAAGACTTTCTCAAAATGATAGGCAAGGATAGGATTGGGGAGGCTACTGAAATTCCAGCTATTTATTTGAATGTAATCAATGAGCAGTACAGGGCCTGATACAGGCAGAGCCCATGGAATCCTGATCTAAGGAAATTCACAATCTAGGTTGTCACATTTCAGGGAACCCTTCTTCCCTTTTACCTAATTGGGGAAATACAATTAACAAATGAGTGCAACTAACAAAAGGGGAAAAAAGTCACAAAAAGGCACAGTAGTAGAGGGAAAGGGGAAGAGGCCTTGCCATTCTAGACTTGTTAATTAGGGTTAGAACGGTGATGGGGTATTTCCTGTACCCAGAATTTGTAGAGTGATTACACAGGTCTAGGGAAAATAAATATACTCAGCCATTCACCCACCTTTCTTAGTATAGGGGCTCTGCCTGGTACATTACAGTTTCCCTTCTCACATTACGTAGTGACTAATGGAGGAGGATAGCCCTCCAAAGGTGTTTACCCCAACTCAAAGGCCAAGGGATTTCAATAGTCCTTGACCTGTTAGGCAATCATAAGTTTCCGTCTTTTCCTCTTAATGTGTGGGGCTTTTACTAGTCATAAAGGGACTTCCTTTGAGAGTTGTTACAACAGCCCCCAAAGGATAGAAATTTGAGGGTAGTTTCTGGTTCTGCTCTGCCATCTTGGAATAACTCTGAAAAGTTTTATCACCTCTGACAAAAGGGAAATGATCACAGGTTTCATTCATTAATTGCTGTGTGGAATTCAATGACCATTCCTGGGCAATAGGAATCAAATGTTCTGATGGAAAGGTAGGAAGGTTCTGTTTTTATTTTTGAGGATGGGGATACCCGGAATCAACTCAGGACTTCACCCTTGCCAGGCAGGCTCTGTACCACTGAACTAAAGCCTGGGGCTGGCAAGTTTTAATTCTAGGTATGAATGTAGAATTTTGTAAAAGGCCAACCACGTGACACCTGCAAGGAGGGCTCCTTTGCCAGGAGCTTCTCTCTCGTCAACCTCAGCCTTTCAAATGGAGATGAAGTATCCAAATTCATGGGGAAGAACTCTGCAAATTATATACATGTTCGCAACAGACTGATTTTTGTGATTTCTTTGCTGACAAAACGAAAATTAAAACTAGAATAGTTTAGAAATCTTGCCCATGTGGCTGCTAGCATTAATACTCTACACAAGATTATATTTCCCAAGATGCGCACCCTGTATTCCAATTGATATTTTAATAACTTGACTAAAAATTTCGCATAAGTCTATTAATCAGGACACGGGCTGCGGGCTGCGGTGTAGGTGAGGATTTCTGTTTTTGCAACGGAAAACTTTTGGCTTCCATGAACAGAATTCATAGCAAAAACTCATTTACATGTGTTCTTCCTCCATCTTTGTCTAATTCAAAAGTAAAAAGTGAGAACAAGCCTAAAGAGAGCGTTTTAGGATTGCTTTTTGCTCCTTTTAGAACAGCCGGGTAGATTCACATGATCCAATTTTTAAATTGTCTTCTGTTTTCCACATCAAGAAAATTCAGATGCTCTAGCACAACCAGAGATTTAAGATTTTATTTTAAATTGCAATCTCCTAAGACAGGAGTGGGGGTAAGGTATAAAAGTACTGTACTTCAATTAAAATAGAAAAAAAAAAAAAGAATTAGCAACTTGAGGGTTTCAGGATATCATCAGCCATTTCTTAATTAAGAAATGACTTTGACAGCCCTTTGGCCAGCTTGCACACAGTGTTATGAAAACCCTAAAGGCTGATCGCTGTTTCAGCGACAAAACTCCATTCCCCGAGGGACCCCAGGCAGCCCTTCTCTGCTGCCGAAGTCCCTGGAGTCCGTCTCCATTCGCAGACACCGAGCTTCCCCGGATCGGTGTCCTCTAGGCGAAGCGTGGCGCTGAGCCGGCCGCCGCAGGCTCGCCGCCACCGTGTCCTACAGATACCTTTTCCCTCCCCGGAGCCCCAGAGCGCGGCCGCCTCCTCGCCTCCCTCCCTCCTGCCGGCAGGGCCTGCACAGCGCTCGGGACCAGCAACCGGGCATTGGCGGCAGGAAGCGAAGCCCTTGTTGATGCTGTTCCGTGGCACGTCTCCCCGCCCTCCGGCGGCCGCCCGGCTCTTCCCGGCTATCGCGCGCCCCCCTCCGCGCCTGCGCACTGCTCCGCGGGGGGCGGGGCTCAGATTCCTGTCAGCGGCGGCGGCGGTGGCGGCGACCGTCAGTTTTCGCTGAGGAGGAGCACGAAACGGACCCGTTGGTTCTCTCCCCTTCCTCTCCCCGTCCCGATCCTTTCTCCTGGCTCGCCGGGAGTCTGTCCCCGTGGAGTTTCCCTACGTTCTGCAGCCGTTTCGTCGATCCTCGGCCCGGTGGAAGTCAACTGCCCTCGAGGAGGAGGCAGCGGCAGCC
This sequence comes from Ctenomys sociabilis, assembly GCA_004027165.1. Taxonomy (NCBI): domain Eukaryota; kingdom Metazoa; phylum Chordata; class Mammalia; order Rodentia; family Ctenomyidae; genus Ctenomys; species Ctenomys sociabilis. The sequence continues at coordinate 13,027 of PVKA01019317.1, forward strand.
CGCCCTCGCCGCCCCCCGGTTCGGCGCCCGCGGTCCCGGAGAGGAGGTGCCGCCGCCGCCACCGCCGCTCCACCCTCTCGCTGCCTTCGGGCCGGGCTGGGTCGAGCTGCGATGCCCTCGGACTTCATCTCATTGCTCAGCGCGGACCTAGACCTGGAATCGCCCAAGTCCCTGTACTCGCGAGGTGAGTCAGGCTGGGGGGTGGGGCGTGGGGGCGGGGAGGCCGTGTCTGGGCGCCCGGGGGGTCCGGGTGAGGCGGGGGCCGCTAGCCCGGACCTGGGGGCCTCTGGGTCTGGGCGGCCAGGCTTAGGGCCGGGCGCTGTACTGGGGCCGGCGGAGGAGTGGCGGCCCCTCCCCCGCGGACGCGCGGGCCGCTCGGGACCCGGATTCTGTGGGCACTGAGCGCTCGGAGCGGCGCCCGTCCCTGCGGTCCAGCCGCTGTCCCCGCGCTGCCTGCTCGCCCCTCCAGCTTGGGGATCGCCGGGCCTGGGCCTCTCCCGAGAGTCTTCCTCTCAAGTAAAGTTGCTCCGCTGCGGGTGCCGTGGCCAGGAGCCGGTTCTGGGGCAGGTCACCATCTTGCTCCCCCACAGCTTGTTTGTGCGCCGTCGCTGTGACCCCCCTCTCCCTCGGGCCTAGTCCACTCCCTGCCCACATCGGGCCGGCCCCCCTAGACCGGGCGCTCTTCCTTTGCTCGTCATCTTGCTGGAAAGGGCCCGAATTTTGTTTCTCCTTTTCCCACCGCCGTGGCATTCTGATTACTTACGCCCCCTGATTACTTACGCCCCCTCTTTTTTTTTTTTTAAACGAAGATTGGGGTGTTCTCTGATCGGTTTATCCTGCTTCCTGGAGGGCCAGGCATAGGTACAGACGTTCTTTGAGAATTTTCTTTTCTGTTCAAGAGCTTCTTGGAGGGAGGGAGCAGTGGGCAGAGATTCCCATTTAAAAACTCCTGTGGCTAAGGTCTACGGGGATTCCTATCATCTAAAATATTAACGCTTCAGCTATTCCTGCTGGCACTAAATTCCTATACTGGACACTGCAAGAATATGTCAGAACAGGTTGCCTTTGTGAGTGACGAGCATCAAACCAAAATACTGGGCTCATCATTGTAAACCACTGGGCAAAAGACATTTGGGTTAACAGTTCGTTTCACTATATTAAAAGAAATTTCTTGAGAAAATTCTGTTTCTCCAGTTTTTTTGACATATGGTTTTTATGTATCCATCCGCTGATTCTGTGGGGGGAGGCAGACTTCAGTTTCATACTTAAATTAAGTGAATTAGAGTAAGAAGGTTTTACTCTGGAAGGTGCTGGACTTCAGGGACTGTGGAGTTTGTAAGCCATACTTAAGTAACTATAGCCGTTGTCTGTTGGCTGTGATGACTTTAGTTGCCATTCATCATTCTGTCGGGTGTTTTTCGGATCTTACCTGAAATAGTTTAGAAATGACAGGTTTTTTGGGTGTCAGAAAGGAGAGACAGTATTAAGAGATGATCTTAAATTGGGGGTAATGTACAAATGGGTGCTAAAAATAGAACACTTAAACCATTTGAGCAGTAATCGTTACATTTTTTTCCATGAAACAAATGCTTTAGCAAAACCTAAGTTTAGCTTAGAGGCTGATGTAGAGGCAGTTTAGTCTTTCTTTTGCAAGGTATATTTACACATATACAGGCTTTTGCTCTTTAAAATACATAATAGTTATATAAGAGATGTATGCTATCCTTGGCATTTTTTTTCTCAATCAGCATCAAAAGTCTTAATGCTTTTTGTGTTTTTCAGATTCTCTGAAGTTACACTCATCACAGAATTTTCATAGAGCTGGACCATTGGAAGGTCAGCAGAGTGCCATTTTAAAGCATATTGTGTTAGTGTGCAAAGGCTTTCCTTGAAATGCAGTTTAAATTGGAAAGTGTGAAACTTTGCAGACTCACACAATGTAATTTCTCCTAAAGAGCCTGATCCTTCTTTTAGAGCAGCTAAGTGTTTCTTGTAGTGGACTTTGTTGCTGTGTTTGAAGTGCTGTTATATCTGCTTGGAGAGGCTGTGGGGAAAAAGCATAAAAAAAAATCATTTTAATTATGTGTTGGGTGTTCTACGTTAGAATTCCAGATCTTAAGTCTATCCTTTTTATATACAAAATGAATATGAAAAGGCTCAAACATTAAAATAATTAATAACTAAAAGATTAACACCAAGCACAGTATTTTGAATGTAAAACTTTTGTATATGGAGTACTTCAAATGATATTTTATTTACAGAAGTGTTGATGGTTGATGTCATTATGATTGCATTTAAGGATAAGAAAAGTGGCTGCGGCTATAGCTTAGTGACAGAGTGCTTGCCTAGCATGCAGAAGGCCCTGGTTTCTGTCCCTAGTATTACCAAAAAAAGAAAAAGAAAAAAAGCTAAGTAGTAGATGATGATTACACTATATTGGGGCAAAAGTGCTTTAGAATGTTCTGGAAATACTAAAATCTGTAGAATAAACAACTGACAATTTAGAAAACTTTAAAAACTTTAAAACAAAATATTTCTATTTTTCTTGTGACTTTGTAGGTTTACATTTAGCTTTTCTGAATCTTATAATTGTGGAACTAGACAGCAAGGATATCAATTTTCCCTTTACAAAAATGATAAACAGGCTAAAATTAAGAGATTGGGTTGGCAGGGAGTTCACAGTTACAGAAACAATTCTTTCTGTTTTTCAGTTAGTGGTCCTTACATAAAGTCAAATTATTAATTACTGTGGTATATCAGTAACTTAAATATTTTATGGCTCATTTAACAAAGGCCCTAATTAGTTATGTTCGATTGGAGTATGTTTTTGCCTGTTTTAAAGGTAGTTGGGGGGAGTGGGTGTTGTAATTGAGTTGAGATTTGAATAGCAGTTTAGCAAATTAGTAGCTCTGTGATCTGGGCAAGTAATTTTGCTTCTTTAAACTTTTGTATTCTTTGTATAACAATAGGTATCTCTTAAGTTTAGTGAGCTAATGTGAATTAAAGTACTTAGTATGATGTCTTGCTTAATAATTTTTTTCTTTAATGTCAGCTAAAAGTGTTTCAACAGTGTAATTTAGATCATATAAAGGTTCTCAGTTGATTATATTTGTTCATATGGGAAGCCCCAGCTTTACATTAGTATGAAAATAAAATATTTTTATAATTGTAGTCTGAAGAGAGAAATGCTTAGAAGTTTCTTAGTGAAGCAGATTTCTGGTTTTATTTCTTTTGTTCAATTTGTAATCATGTTGTAGAGTCATTTGTGTGTACTGTTCCATCTATTTCCTGGGCAGCAAACCAGAGTGTCATAATCAGAGATCATTAGGCAGGAAAAAGACATGAAAAAAAAGTGTAACCTATTGAAATAAATTTTTAATGAGTTGATGGAAACACACAACCATTTACTATGCATATTTGTTTATTTGTGCCTATATTTGCTAATTTCATTTTGGTTGAAAGGATACTTAGTAATTTAAAACCATCCTTTTATAGGTTCTATGTAAAGTGCAAAGATATATATCAAGTTTATCATGTCTACTTTGAATTTCTGACACAAAAGTGTTTGATCGTTTACTTTTTTTTGATACCAAGGTTCAGACTTAGGACCTTGTGCTTGTCAGGCAGGTGCTTGTGCTGCTGAGCTATCTCCCAGGACCCCAAAAGTTTGTTTTAATGAAATATTAATGTGTGCCACACTGTTACTTTTTAACCAAAATAGTTTGGACATCTTAATATATTAAGGTAGGGAGAATAAAACAGTGAACCTCCATACTCATCACCACTCTTTAGCAATTACCAATCTAATCTTCTTTCTTTTATCCCTTTCCCCTTCCTCCACCTGGGTCATTTGAAAAGAACTATAAGTCATCATAACACATTTCACAAATAAATGTTTATTATAGTCATTTTTTTTGTGTGACTCTTAAATACTGAGGATTGAACCTAGGGTCATGGTCCTGATAGGAAAGTATTCCGTCACTGAGACATAGCTCCAGCCTGACTTTCTTCTTATATTATGTTTTAAAAAAACCCTCCATTTTATTCCAAAATTGCATTTTTTCATTTATTTTAGTGAAGTCTGAATCTCTGTTATGTAGTATCAATTATTATCTGATAATATGCATTTATGTATGCATGCATTACATCAGTTGTTTAGATTTTTTCTTTTTCTTTTTTTGGCGGAACTGGGGATTGAACTGAGACTCTTGCGCTTGCTGGGGAAATGCTTATGCTACTGAACCATCTTCCCATCCCCAGTTGTTTAGATTTCTGTATAACAACTCAGCCCAGAGTGAGGGATTTAAGTACTGATATGATGAATTTTGTTAATTATCTTAATAAAAGATTTTTAAAAATAAAATTTTTTTAATAGAACATACATTTTCAAATTTAAGTTATTTTAGGGAAACAAGTTAGGAAACCTACAATTGGTCATATTGAGCTTTAGAAATAGCCTCAAAATATCTTCATTGTTCAATTGAATGTACATTTACATGAGAATGAGAAAAAGAAGTCTAGCTTTAGCTAATTAATGGAAAAAACAAATAGTCATGAAAATGTTTCTAATGACCCCATGTGTCATTAGAACACCCCATGGTGTTCTCTTAAAAAAAGATGCCTTTTCACTTATGTTACCTATATGTTGTATTTTTTATACAAAGCATTCTAGACAGAAGTATACATACAGAATTCTTGGACTTTTTTTTTTTTAAAGAGTACTGGGGATTAAATCTAGCAAGCTGGGCAAGTACTTTACCACCAGGGAATTACTAATCCTCTAGCTCTGCCCCCTTTTAAAAATCAGGATTTTTTTTTTTTTTTTTAAGATAGTAGGGTTTGAATCTAGGGCCTTTGCACTGAGCTACATTCTTGGGTTTTTTTTTGTTTTTGTTTTTGTTTTTGTTTTTTGTTTTTTTGAGATAGGGTCTCACTTTGTAGTGCAGGTTGGACTCATGGGCTTGAACTGCAGTGATCTTCCTCAAGTGCTGGCGTTAAAGGTGTGTACCCCATTTGGATGTCAGCATTTTTTCCCCTAGTTTTTAAAAAATGTTTTATTTAGGGGGCCAGGGAGATGGCTCAGTAGAATAAACACTTCTCTGGCAAGTGCAAGGGCCTGAGCTCAAGACCTGGTTCTGCCAATTAAAAAAAAAAAAGTTTTATTTATTTATTTGATACAGGGTCTTTATAAACAGCTTCCTTGTAGTGATCTTCCTGGTTTAGTCTCCCCAGTGATGGGATTATAGGCATACACCACCATGCCTGTGGTTCTGGGGCTGTCACAGCGTGTGGTACTGGTGATGGAACCCCGGTTCTTGCACTTGCCAGGCAGGCCCTTAGACTGCTGATCTATCTCCTAAACCAACATTTTTTGTTTTTTATTTTGAGACAGGGTTTTGCTGATCAGTAAGTTGCCCAGGCTCAATTTGAATTTGGAATCTTCCTCCTCAGCTTCCCAGAGTGCTTGGATTACTGGTGGGTGCCACTAATCCTAGTTCCCAAACCTTAGTTTGTATTTGCTTTTGTTTTGAGACACCGTCTTCCTCAAATGATCAGGTTGGCCTCCAGCCTCAGCCTGCGTGCTAAATACCTGGAATTATAGATGTGTGCCACTATATCTGGCCAGATTTTTAGGTTTGTTTTTTTTTTTTTTTAGTGAATTTTTGTATTTTCCCTACCTTCTTTATAGAACATGGCTATGTATATGTGTTTTTTGTTGTTTGTTTGTTTTGTTTTATTTTTGAGACAGAGTCTTGCAGACTGGCCTTCTTGCTCACTTATATAGTCCAAGATGGCCTCAAATTTGAGATGATCTTCTTGCTTCAGCTTCCTGAGTGCAGGGATTACAGGTGTGCATCACCATACCTGGTTTCATTTGTATGTATTTTAAAAATTAAAAAGACTTGGAGTTAGGTTCAAATTTGGACCTCTTAAAGCTAAGGATTTTCTTGAAGTGCTTGGAAAAGAGCTACAGAGAAAACGTCACTATTTCTTACACATTCTATACTGAGAAATATCCCTCCCCCCCCTTTTTTTTGGTCTTTTTGAGACAGAGTCTCATTACAGTCCATGCTGGCTTTGAACTCACTTTGTAGCCCTTGCTGGTCTGAACTCACAATGATCCTCCTATTGCAGCCTCCCTAGTCCTGGGATTGTAGGCATGAGCTTGCGCTACCAGGCCCAGCCTAAAATACCTATTTGATATATATTGTTTGCCTTACAAAAAAGCTAAGAAATAAAACTAAGCGAAAGTAAACAAATTCACAGAGTTCATTCTAGAAATACAGAGGTATGAGATAAAATGGTAGAAAAAAATCGTAGTCCAGGAAAAATGAAAATATAAGGAAATACTAGAGAGATAAAAATAATAGAGTAAAAATTTAAATACTATAAAGTTACAAGAGATTATGTAGCAGAGCATGGTGGCACATGCCTGTAATCCCAGCACTGGGGAGGATTACTGTAAATTCTTGGCCAGTCTAGGCTACATAATGAGTACAAGGTTAGGCTGAACTACATAACAAAACCTTGTCTCTCTGTCTCTGTCTTTCTCTGTCTCTCTCTCTCTCTCTCTCTGTCTCTCTCTCTCTCTCTCTCTCTCTCTCACACACACACACACACACACACACACAGATTATGTAGTAGATCAAATTAAAGAGTGGTTAAATAAGAGCTGAGTGCCATCTTAATGCAGTCTTGTAATTTAAATATTTAAGACCTAAGATTTTTAGAGAAAATATGAAATTTGATAGTGAATTAGTAGACAGTAGCTGTTTTCCAAATTGTTGCTGCTGTATTTCTTTGGGGTTTTTTGGGGGGGAGGGGAAGGGGATTGGGAATTGAACTCACAGCCATGCACTTGCCAGGCAGGCACTGTTATGCTGCTATATTTGATTACTAAGCACAATGAAAAATCCTAAAAATAATAGTATTTTAGGGCTTTTTTTTTTTCAAACCCCTCTTGGTACTGGGGATGAAACCTAGGGCCTTATGCATGGTAGCAAAGTCCTCTACCACAGAATTATGTCCCTATCCCTGACTTTATGAAATATTTCTGACTTGTCATAAAGCTTGATTTCTTTTCTCCAGGCCCCTGTTAGTAAGTTAATTAGACCATTATGCCTATATATGATATATATGACGATACCTTATTTTAAGTGATTTATTGAAAATATTTAACTTTAAAATTATCTATTGTATTGTTTTACAGAATATATGTTAATCTCTATGGATCTATACCGACTAAAACTATCTTTGTGGAAGTAATATTTAAGCATGTGTAGAGTCACACCTAGTGTGTGTGACTTCATTTTCACTTCTTGTCAGTAAAATCCATCTCTGATACCCTATCATCTTTTTAAATCTGATGTTTATGAACACAGAAGGTTAATATTCTTTTGTTTCTTTTAAACTGCTTTATTTTCATTCAGTACTGGAATTCTTTTGCTCATTATAATAAAGGGATAAAATTCGTTTTCTAATCTGGTGGTTTGTTAAAGTCCCTGATTATTCTTAACTTTAATGTAATTTACTCTTGGCTTTGTTAACTCAGTAGTCCCCTAAAACTTTTTGAAAGTGATACTTCACAAAAATGTCATTTTGATCAATTTTGTAGGTTAAAAAGTAACCACTTTTTATTATAAAAAGTTGATTAATTAGGATATACTTCCTATTTGGAATAACAGATATTTAAAACAAAAGATTAAGTTATCTGAGGGATCAGTCAGGTCTGATTATTTAATGACACAGTATAAAGCCGTTAACTTCAGAGAAATAAAAACGACTTTTTTAAGGGCCAGCCAAACAGCTCAGTGGATTAAAGCGCCTGCAAGCAAGCACAGAGGCTGGGGATTCAATCCCTGGGCCTTCCATGCCAGCCCCCCATCCCGAGGTGCATTGAACCAGTGATTGAGACTGGGCATGGTGGTTCGCACCTGTAATCCCAGCTCTTGGGAGGCTATAAAGAGGCAGATCACTATGAGTCCAATCTAGTAGTGAGACCCTGAACATCTGGTAGAACCCTCCCTAAAATACAAAAGAAAACCCAACTTTCTTGGGCTAGGGAGATTGCTTGGCAGTCACACTGGATGTGGTGGTTCATGCCTGTAATCCCAGCTCTGGGGAGGTTGACATAGGAGGATCACTACAAATGTGAACTGCAGTCTGAGCTGTGTAGGGAGACCCTGCACCAAATAAGTAAATAATGCATTTGTGTGAAAAGTTAGAATTTATAGATTAAGTACTAGTAATGGGTTCAACTTTCAAATATTAATAAAACCTGATTGTGAGAGTCTTTTTAGCATTTGGACTATAGGTATTATGTTTATTCTTTGTGTGTGTGTGTGTGTGTGTGTGTGTGTGTGTGTGTGTTTAGGAAAGGGTGTATAGCGTGTACAGGGTCTCACTGTGTAGATTGGACTTGTAGTGATCCTCCTGTTTACAGCTTCCCAAGTGCTGGGATTACAGGCGCACACCACCACACCCAGTCCCAATCGCCAAGGCGGCAAGGCAGGGGATCAGCCCCCGTGTCTGCCTAAGCATGTGCTTTATTCCTCTGAGCTATTTGGCTGGCCCTTATTTATTCTTAATAACTTTCAAAAATAGATTATTTTTCTCTTTTATTTATTTTTTGTTTGTGGCTTTGCCATCCCCCCACTTCTACACCATATTTTTGTGAGATGGTTTTATAAACTCTCTGTGTAACTTGGGCTGGCCTCCTGTGGTGATCCTGTTGCCTCAGGCTCCTTAGTGCTGGGATTAGAGGTATGTGCCTCTGTTCTTTGATATCCTTTGTTTTTAATATTTACTTGATAAATAGGTGTGATCATTATTGCTTTCCAGTCCTGAATGTTTATCACTTTTTTCCTGTGGATAATATTGTGATTGGTTGGGGATGAGAGTCAGTGAGAGAGCTCTTGCCTTGGCATATACAAGGGCCAGGGTTCAATTCTCAGCACCACAAAAAAGAAAATAGAAAAAAACATTGTGATTACTCCTTTACCAAGTTTGTTATAAGTTTTAAAATGAAAAAATAAATAAAATGAGACAAGAAAAATTTCTGGTTTTACTTTATTTTTCAGTATGGGGAATTGAACTCAGGACACTGTACTTGCCAGACATGCGCTTATTCTACTGAACTCTCTGATAACTAAGTTCTTTTTGTTTGTCTTTATAAAATTAGTTTAATTTAAAAATCTACTTAAAGCATTATTGATGAGATGTTAATGGAAAGAAACAGTGCTGATAGTTTTAAAAGTATGATAAATTCAATGCCTAATAATTAAATAGAGCCAGGGAAATAACTCAGTGGCATAAACACCTATCTGGCAAGTGCAAGGTCCTGAGTTCGATCTCTGGTACTGCAAAAAAAAAAAAAAAAAAAAGAATTTTTTTGATTGTGAATGTTAAAATATTCCTAACTTCTGGTCTGATGTAGTATCGCATACCTGTAATTTCAGCACTTGAGAAGCAGAAGCAGGAGGATCTCTGTGAGTTCAAGGCCAGCCTGAACTGCAGAGTGAGACCTTATTTCAAAAAACAAAACAATGCTGGTCTGGGAGGTTTGATTTAGTGATACAAACTTTGAGCTCTTTATATATCAAGTGTGTATGAGCATTTAATTCTGAGTCTTTATAGTCTCAGAATATCCTATGGAGTTAACGCCAGCACTCTTAGTTGAGAAAACTAAGTAGTGTGGGATTTGGTTTGATTTTCTTCGGTTTTCCTGATTACATAGCTAGAGAATGCTGGGCATGGTGTGATCCCACCTGTGATCCCAGCACTTGGGAGCCTGATGCAGGACGATCACCATGTGTTGAAGGTCAGCCCTAACTAAGTAGCAAGACCCTGTCTCAGAAAACAATTAAAAACAACTTAGCTAGGCAATAAGGCTAGAGTTTGAACCTCAACAGTTTTGCCCTCAAGTTGAGTTTAGATAATTTGATAATTGTCATTTACACTTTGGATCTTACCTAATAAGATTACAGAACTTCAAATGGTATTAAAAAATACTTTGTACAGGTTTCTTTAGGCAGCTTTCATAAAGTACTGAAAGAAATTTAGCAAGTTATACAATTAATGACTAGTTAGAAATTAGTAAAAATGTGATGGTGACCCTCTTTTGGAGGAATATTTTTGTTTTGTTTGGTCTTTTAATTTTTTTTCTACTTTGGGGGAGTACTGGGGCTCAAACTCGGGACCTTGCATTTGCCAGGCAAGTGCTTATGCCACTGAGCTTCCTCCCAGACCAGCATTGTTTTGTTTTTTGAAATAAGGTCTCACTCTGCAGTTCAGGCTGGCCTTGAACTCACAGAGATCCTGCTTCTGCTTCTCAAGTGCTGAAATTACAGGTATGCGATACTACATCAGACCAGAAAGTTAGGAATATTTTAACATTCACAAACAAATGTGTGATTATAGCTCTTTGTCTTGGTTAATGATAGGACTGCAGAATAAAAAGTAGAAGGATAAACAGAAACTCCCTTTTCCTCATAAGGAGAAATGAAGGGCTTGGGGTCCTTGATTTTTTTTTTGGCATTACTTTTCATAAAATTCATGGAAGTCATTGTTTCCTCTTCTCATTATGTTTCACTGACAGTATAAATTCGAGAAAAGATGAGCAACAGAAGAAACATTACTCTTATTTTGGTCTTTATTTCTTATACTTTCTGAAAAAAAATTTTTTCTATAGCAGTCTTAACCTCAGTCTCCTGAGTGCTGGGATTATAGAAATGTGCCACCAGACTCAGCTTCTGAAACTTCTATAGGAATTAGATGATTTGTATTTTAATTCTAGTTTGGATTTCTAGTTTGAAATCAGTTTTGCTGTTCTTTGGCAGAGATGTCATCTGTGCTTATATTAAGAGTTACAAGGAAAACTGATGTAAACCTTGCAAAGTATGAAATGCTATATGAATAGTGATGTTTTATGTGGAATCCTATAACTTTGGTTCTCTTCTCCTTCCCTACCTCTAGTACTACTCATGGATTGAACCCTGGGACATTGCTTTGAGCTATATACCTAGCACTTTAAATTTTATTTTGAGACAGGGTCTCATTAAATTACCCAAACTAGGGTGTGAGCTATCATCCTCATACTCAGTTTCCTAATATATTGGCATTACAGGTATGTACCACTGTACCTGTCTTTTTTTTTTTTTTATGTCTTTTATCTGTTCCACCACATATTTATTTTCTCATGATACTCTATAATTGTAGGTTCTATAATTACTTCTTGTATTTTTTATTTTTAAAAATAAACTTTTAGGGAGGTGCAGAAGCACATTCATTTTAAATGTTTCATGAGTCTTTAACAAGCATGTATACATTTGTATAATCACCAGTCAAAATATAGAAGATTTCAATCACTCAGTTATTGCAATATTGAGAATAGAACCCAAGGCCCCTTTGTATGTGCTAGGCAAGCTCTCTTCCTTATGTACTTAGCTCAACAGGTATTAATTTTTGATGTGTATGTACAGATCACTTAGCCATAATGTTATTTATTCACTCAAAATGAACTTATAAGTGGGATGTGATAGCCTATGTTTATAATTTCAGCACTCTGGGAGGCTAAGGCAAGACCCCCCAGCCTGAGCAACTCAAAAATTTCACAAGAATTAATCTCTAATAGGGGGCTGGAAATAGGGATGTAGCTCAGTGTGAAGTCCCTGGGTTTAGTTCCCAGTGTAGTAAAAAAAAAAAAAAAAAAAAAAAAGGAAATATTCCCTTGTCATCTCAGATATTTAGATTTAGACAGGAGAATTGCCAGTTTGAGCCCAGCCAGAGCAGCAGCTTAGTGAGACTGTGTCTCAGGGTAAAACAACAACAACAACAATTGTTGTTGTTGCTGTTATTTGGTTTTTGAGAGAGGGTCTTGCTATGTAGGTCAAGCTCCTTGAATTCACTATGTAGCCCAGGCTATTGTTGAACTTGGTGTCCTTCTGCCCCAGTCTCATTACAGGTATACCAATACCTTGCCCAACTAAAATTTTCCTAGAGTATAGAGTTGAATATGTAGGGATTTAGTACTTACTATTTTTCATAGTGAAGCATAAAAATTAAAATAATACAGATGTAGTTGTCATCTCTTATAAGTCTTATCTTGTGTTTCATAACTAGATGTTGTAAATATTAACTGAATAAAATCCAGATTTGCTTAGTAATCCCATATATATACATACACACTATGTTCTGCACCACTACTTTAGATTTAGGTATTAAAAATATTTTTCTTAGCAACATGATGGAGCACTTAAATGTTGATGGAGATCTGATTTGAAATTTGTTTGAATGGTAGTTGTCATAATAGCCATCTGTGTTAATAAAACAAATTGTGACCAAGGTGTGACGTGACATGGTGAGGCACGGCAGGGCATGGCACACCACACCCTCTAATCCCAGCAGAGGATTACTGTGAGTTTTAGGCTGGCTTTGAGCTACACAGTGAGTTCAAGGCCACCCTGAACTATACAGTGAGGTGAGACCCTGTCTCAAAAAAAAACAAAAAAAAGTGGTTTTTGTTTGTTTGTTTGTTTGTTTGTTTGTACCTGGAATTGAACTCAGGACCTTATGTTTGCCAGGGCACTTACGCTGCTGAGTTATCGCCCCACAAATTGTGTTTAGTTGTATCTTAGGATACTGACCATAAGCCAACATAGGCTTAAGCTAACTATCACAAACGTAATGGTAGTTAGAAATTTGAAAGGGTTTATTATTTCCCATTTTTCCAGTTAAAGCAGTTTGCCTGTTTAGTGTTCTGAAGCATAGAATACATGTGAAAAAAATACTAGTGTAAAATGGAGTTAGTGACTATCTCAAATATAAATAGAAGCAGGCAGGCAGGCAGACAGACAGACAGACAGGCAGACAGACAGAGAAGTAGCCAGGGTCTGCACTGAATTACAGCCCAAGACTTTGTGTTTAAAAAAAAAAAATGTGTGTGTGTGTGTATGTATATATATATATATTTTTTTTTTTTTTTTTTTTTTTTTTTTTTTAAACAAAGTCCTGCTGAATTGCCTAGGCTGGGCTCATCATTTGTCATCTTTCTGCCTCAGCCTCTCAGAATGCTGGGATTACAGGCATGTATCACCATGCTAAGTTAAATATTAATTTTATAAAAACCTATATTACAGTAACAAGTATTTTGGAAATACTACCAAAGTTTATGTGACAAATTTTTGTATTTTCAAAGGTTTTTTGTTAATTTTATCATCTAGAATAATAATACAGAGTGAATGAAAGGGAAATACAGATTGAATTTTACAGATAATTGTACATAGCTTTTCATGTACTTATTTTTGCTAGTACTACATTCAAGATGAAAATTGATGTTTGCTAATTGAATTATAGGGGTTTTGGATAAAATCATTAATCAGTTTTGTTAAAAACATTGGTTTTTAAAAAAATGTAGGTAGCCGGGCGTGATGGCGCATGCCTGTAATCCCAGCACTCAGGAGGCTGAGGCAGGAGGATTGTTGTGAGTTCAAGACCAGCCTGAGCTACAAAGTGAGCTTAAGGCCAGCCTGAACTGCATAATGAGACCCTGTCTCAAAAGACAAAAAAAAAAAAAAAAAAAAAAAAAAAAAAAAAAAAAAAATAAAAAAAAAAAAAAAAAAAAAAAAAAAAAAAAAAAAAAATATATATATATATATATATATATATATATATGTAGTAAACTAGTCAGAGTAGTCAAAGTGGTTAGGTAACTAAATTTATACTTTTACTACAGGCTGAGGCTGGAGGATCATGTCAAATTTGAGACTATCCAGAACAACATAGTGAGACCCTGTTTCAAAAAATGGGAGGGAGTTTGGGGGTTATTGCTTAGTGGAAAGGTGTTAGGGTCAGTACCCAGTATCAACTGCCCCCAAAGTCCCAAATATTTATGAGGCTTGTGAATAAAAAACTCACAAATATCATTGCTAAACAGCTGTATGATTTTAAGCACGTTACTGAATCTTTCTGTGTGACTCGCTTTGTTCTATTTGATGAGGATAATAAATTTACAGATCTTTAAAAAGATTAAATTAGTAAAAAAAAAAAAAAAGATTAAATTAGTGAACATTTCCAGACTACTTGGAATAATGTTCAGCATAAGGAACCAGGAGGAATTTTTGTTTGTTTGTTTGTTTTCTTTTTTGAGACAGGGTCTTGCTATGCAGCCCAGGCTCACCTTGAACTTGAAGCGATCCTGATTTTTTTCTTTCTTTCTCTTTCCTTCCTTCCTTCCTCTCTCTCTCTCTCTCTTTTTTTTTTTGATAGGGTTTCTCTGTGTAGTTAGGGAGGGATTGAATTCACTGTGTAGTCCAGACTCACAGTTTAGCCTCAAACTTGCAGTGATTCTCCTGATTTTTTTTTTTTTGTTTTGCAGAACTGAGGATTGAACTCAGGCCCTTGCACTTGCCAGGGAAGTGCCCCATCCCGATTCTATGTTTTTTTATTTTTGTTTCGTTTTTTTGGAATAGGATTTCACTAGATAGGTCAGGCTGGCCTTGAGCTCACTTTGTAGCCCACCCTGGCCACAATGCAATGATCCTTCCGCTTCAGCCTCCTGAGTGCTGGGATTACAGGTGGGTGCCACCACACCCAGGCAGTTTTGTTTTTTTTTAAAGATAGGTTTCACTGTAATTCAGGGCAGCCTTGAACTCATAGTGTAACTAGTTTCACACTCATTATGATCCTTTTGCCTCAGTCTTCTGAGTATTGAAATTACAGGAATGTTCCACCATGCTTAGTCTGTTTTAGTTTCCTGAGTACTAGGGATTATAGGGTATACCACCATGCCCAGCAGGATCTAGTAGTTTTGCAGATGTGTTAGTTATTACTATGTGTGTATATTAAGGTTTAGGCACTGTATGTAGTACTTCGTTATATAGAATTTGTTTTCTAAAAATTAAGTCTAATAATACAAGCACCTGCCTGGCAAGCACAGGGTCCTGAGTTCAACCCCTGGTACTAAAAGTAAAATTGAATCCACACACACACACACACACACACACACACACACACACACACACTATTTATTTTATTTATTTATTTATTTATTTAGTGAAACTGGGGATTGAACTCAGGCCCATGTGCTTGCCAGGGAAGTGCTTGCTTATTCCACTGAGCCATCTCCCTGGCCCCTCCTGTCACATATTTAAAAATCTTAATGAGGTCAGTTGGGGTGGGATGCTCAGTATAGAGCACTTACCCAGCAACGGTGAGGCCCAAAGTTCCATCTCTAGGGCTGGAGAGAAAAAATTATTTAATGGTATAAGTAGGTTTTTGATGAAATCCAAATTCCTAAAACCTAGATCCTGAGAGAATTTTTTTCCCCTCTCTCTAAGAGAGTGTCTCTCTGTGTACCTCAGGCTGGATTTGAATTCACTTGTGTCCCAAGCTGGCCTGGAACTCAAAATAATCCTCCTGCCTCAATCTCCTGTGTGTGTGGAATACAGGTGTGCTTCACTATGCCCAGCTTCTTGGTTATATTTTTTAAAAAACTGAGATAAAATCAAATGAAGTTCATCATTGTAGCCACTTTAAATGTATATTTTAATTTTTTTTTAAAACTGTAGTCATAATGTGTAACCAGTCCTTGCCAGTAATTCTTGAACTTTTTGTTGTTCTAGGGATTTTACCCAGAATGCTAAGCATAAGTGCTATCTATCAATGCACACTACTCATACTAAACCATTTCTGTCACCTCATAAAGGTACCCTTTATGGATTAAGCAATCCTCCATTTACTCCTTCCCCTAGGAACTGGCAGCTGATTAAATTTCTGTCTTGATGGATTGACTGTTGTAGACATTTCATGTAAGAACCATATAATGTATGGTCTTTTGTGGCTGTCTTGTTTTACTTAGCATATTTTTTAAGGTCCATCTCTTGTTTTTTTCCTGAGATAGGATCTTGCTGTGAGGGGTCGGGGAGATGGTTCAGTAGAATAAGCATTTCCCTGGCAAGCACAAGAACCTGAGTTCAATCCCCGGTTCTGCCAAAGGGGGAAAAAAAAGGTCGCCCTAGGATTTCCCTGTGTAGTTTAAGGTAGCCTTGAACTCACTTTGTAACAGGCTGGCCATGAACATGCAGTGATCCTCCTGCCTCAGCCTCCCAGCCTCCCAAGTGCTAGAAGTGTGTGTCACCAGGTGCAGCAAGCAGTTGTTCTAAGAGAGTCTTGCTGTGTAGTCCAGGCTGTCCTGGAACTCACTGTGTATCCCAGGATGATCTCAAACTCTTGGCAGTCCTCCTGCCTTAAGTAGGCTTGTCCCCCATGCCCAGCTAAGCGGTTCCTTTTTAATGACTAAATGATGCTTCATTATATAGATATACCACAATTTGATAATACTAAATGTTGGTCCATGAACATGAGATATTTTTCCATTTTATTAGATCTTTGGTTTCTTTCAACAACATTGTATAGTTTTCAGAGTACATTATAAACTTCTGTCTATCTTGAGGTGAGGGCTGAGCTGGCCTTGGGCTCACTGTGTATCTCAGACTGGCTTTGAATTTTTGGTGATCCTTCTGCCTAGGTCTCCTGAGTACTGAGATTATAGCATGAACCACCATACTCAGTTTAAATGTTTATTTTTAGCTGGGCATGGGGCATACGCCTATGATCCCAGCACTTGGGAGGTGAAGGGCAGGAGTAGTGTCATCAGTTTGAGGCCAGCCTGGGCTACATAGTGAATTCAAGACCAGCCTAAGCTGTAAAGCAAGACTCTTATCTGACAAAAAAGAGAAAGATTATTATTAAGTATTTTATTCTTTTTCTACCATTGTTAAGTATTAATAAAATTATGGAAATGTGAAGGAAATTCTCCCAAAATATAGGAATGCTTTTGGGCTTACATACTCATTATAATAATCTCCCGTTATTTGCATTTCACTTTCTGAGATCAACTGCTGCCAGGACATAATATTGACTCTTACTGTAGTATATTTCTATAATTATTCTAGTGTCTTAATTTTTAAATTAAACTATTATAGCTATGAGTAAAAACATTACAGTCATAGGAGAAAACAACATAACTACTTTTTTATACTTTAGTTTCAGGCATCTGCTGGTCATCTTGTAATGTATCTGTTGGATAAGGGGGGCTACTGTATACATATGTGTAGGAAAGGAAATACAAAGCATAACGTTGTAATACATTAAAATTAGCCATAGAAGTATAGCTGTAATATGCCCTGAAGAATATCCAGTGAAGGGCTGGCCAGATAGCTCAGCAAACTAAAGTACCCTGCTTAGGCAGGCACAGGGACTGGGGTTTGATCCCCAGGCATTCATGCCTGCCCTGCCCCAGGGCACGCTGAGATGACTGAGACTGGGCATAGTGGTGTGCACCTATAATCCCAGCACTTAGGAGGCTGAAAACAGAAGTATCACTACGAGTCCCATCTGTGTAGTGGGTCCTGTAGACCCTATACTAAAATACATTAAAAAAAAAAATCCAGTAAAATATACTTGAAAGGCAGTGACTATACATTCTAATATTATATAAATGAATAAATGAATGAATGTTATGTGAAGAGAAGGAGGCTATTTGAAGTAGATTATGCTTTAGTTGAACAACCATGTACTAAGCTGTTATTTAATAATAATTGTTGGTGGATTAAATGACTATAAATGAAGAACTAGGCTTTTAAAGAATTAGAACTATTTGAAAGGGCTAGGGATATAGCTCCATCTGGAGGCTCTGTGTTCAATCTCCAATATTGGAAAAAGGGCCAGGGAGCTAGCTCAGAGGCATAAGTGCCTTCCTGGCAAGCACAAAGTCCTGAGTTCAATCCACAGTCTCACTGGAGTTCAGAGTGCTCATCATTATTACACCATGGAGCCCATTCCATGGTCTCACAAATAAAGACTATGACCACATAAACTTGAAAAAGAAAAAGACCCTGGGTCGAGCCACTCTCCAATATT
>PVKA01019317.1:31045-42471 GCA_004027165.1 Ctenomys sociabilis
AAAAAAAAAAAAAAAAAAAAGTATTTAATCTGTAAAGACAAGAATTTATATAAATAAGATAAAAATGTAGTTGAATTTGTTCACTTAACCTAGAGTACTTGACTCAGAAAGATTTTGTGAAAGTTGAAATGTAGGTTTAGGGAAAAGTGTATAACTGTGTAATATAATAAGAAGAAAGTTCTCTTTTTTTTTTTTTTTTTTTTTAAGTATTTAGTACAGGGTCTACAGTGTCTCACTATGTAGATTGGATTCAGTAGTGATTCTCCTGTTTTCAGCCTCACAGATGCCCACCACCACACCCAGTCTCAATCACTCCAGTCTCAATCACTGTCTCAGCATGCCCTGGGCCAGGGCTGGCACAGCACACCCGAGTTCTAACCCTGGCTGCTGTATTCTGCTTGAGCAGGCACTTTAGTCCACTGAGCTATCTGGCCAGCCCTAGAAAAAGTACTCTTAAGGTTTTTTTTTTTTTTTTTTTTTTTTTTTTTTTTTTTTTTTTTTTTTTTTTTTTTTTTTTTTTTTTTTTTTTTTTTTTTTATGTCTAACATGGATTGTTAATAAATAATGAGATCATCATGTATAATTGAGAAAGTGAAAAAATAATGACATTTTTATGGCACTAAAGATCTTCTTTTTTGAGATAGGCTCTGTCTATGTACTTCATGAGGCTGACCTTGAACCAACCATGTAGAGCAAGCTGGCTTCTAACTAATGGTGATCTTCTTGCCTCAGCTTCCCAAGTGTTAGGATTACAGGTGCTGCCACTATGTCAGGCTAAAGATATTCATTGCCTGAATTGGGAAATACAATTTTCCCTAGTAGGACTTACTTTTCCCTCATTATTTGGGAGGATTAATATTTGAAATAGATTTTTTTAAATGTATTTTGGTTGTTACAAGCTCTCATTACGAAGCTAGTACTCATAGTGGTCCTCCTGTTACTCAGCTGCTCCAGCACTGGGATTATATTGTGTCCCAGACCTTTTGGCTGGCTCAGCCTGCAGGCGGGGCTGGTGTGGCATGTGGTGCCAGGCATCAGACTGTGGTCCCTGCAGTTGCCAAACAGGCAGTTTAGTCTGTTGAGCTATCTTACCACCGGCCCATGGATCTTTTGTTTATATTTTTGTAGTACTGGGGATTGAACAAGTTCTCTGCACTGAGCTCTGTCCCCAGCTCTTTTTAGTTTTTGAGACAGAGTATCACTAAGATGCTGAGCTACCCAGGTTGGGCTCAAACTTGGGATCCTGCTCCTTCAGACTACCAGAATACTGAAATTATAGGCATGTGCTTTGTCCAGCTCATATGGGTCTTAATAAATAAGATTTTCAAAAGTCTGGCCTCATAGAATAGGATTTAACCAGGTGAGGGGTGATTATATAACTGTGGAAAAAATATAATAAAAGAATTGAACCTGGGGCTTCATGCATGCTAGGTAAGGATTCTTCCACTGAGCTTGCTAATACATGTCAGTAATCAGCTCTTCAAAATAGAGTTGTATTCAAGTTTGTTACCCACCATATACAACCTACCTTTTTCAAGTCATTTACCTGCCTGACTTTCTGTAGGACTTCAGTACAGTGAGATGGGATATGTATGTAAGCTTTGGTTAACCTCTTCCCCCACAACTATTAAATGAATCTTAAAATTTAAGAGAAAATTTTATTTTACCTGTAAGTTGAGGTGGTATCTTGTTGTTGCCCAGAGTGTTTTCAAACTTAGGGCTTAGTGATCTTCCTGCCTGATTCTCCCAAGCAGATGAGATTACGGGCACATACACCTGTGTTCAGCTTTGCCTTTTAAAATACATTAGTGGGATCCAGGCATGGGGATGCCAGTGTTGGGAGACTTTTTTGAGAAAGTTCAGGCTAGCCTTGAATTTACTGTGTGCCCAAGGTTGACTTGAAATTTGGGATGATCTTGGCCCCGGTTCTCAGACTGCTAAGTTTATAAATATATTCTACCATGCTACCTTAATGCATACCTCAAATTTCAATTTTTTTGTTTTCTGCAGAGTTGGTGATTAAACCATTGGCCTTGCATGTGCTAGGCAAGTACTCTATTACTGAAATAAACACTAGCCCAGTAATTGATCCTTTTAAAGTACAAATATGTCAGTTATAGCCAAGCTTACTAACACGTGTCAATAATCATAATTGAGGTATGTTAAGGCAGGAGGAATTGAAGTCAAGTCCCTGCCTAGGCCAAAAAAGAAAGAGGGCTGAGGAGATAGCTCATCAGACTAAGTGCCTACTTAGGCAAGCACAGGGACTGGGGTTTGATTCCCAGCACCACATGCTGCATTGGCCCCACCCCTGGTCACACTGGGCCACAGAGACTGGGTGTAGTGGCACACATCTGTAATCCCAGCGCTGGGGAGGCTGAAAACAAGAGGATCACTAGAGTTTGATCTGCATAGTATATAAATTAAGAAATAATAAGTGCTGGAGTATGGCTTAGTGCGAAGGTTCTTTGTTCAGTCTCCAGTACCAGAAAAAAAAAATTAGTTAAATGAGAGAAACACTTTGGTAAATGGTTTTAAATATAATTCAAATAGGATTTTGTTTTTGAAGTAGAGCTTTTTTCTCAAACGTAGGGCCTGTGTACTGAGCTATATCCCCAGCCCTTTTTCATTTTTTATTTTGGAATAGGATTGAGTTGCCAAGGCTGAGCTTGATTTTGGGATCCTTCTGCCTCAGCCTCCCAGAGTGTTGGGATTATAGGTGTGTACACAATGCCCAGCCTAGGTCACAGTTTGTAGAGGTTTCAGTTCATATTTGACTAGCTCCAAGGTGGGGTGTCTTTACTGTATATCAGTAACAACAAAGAGCCAAGTGCAATGGTGCATGCCTGAAATCCCAGCACTCTGGAGACTGAGGCAGGAGGATCATTGCAAATTTGAGACCAGCCTGGGCTACAAAATGAGCTCAAGACCAGCTTGAACTGCATCGAGAGACCCTGTCTCAAAAAGACAAAATATTAATAAAATAACAGTCCAGGTATGATGGCACACACCTGTAATCCCTGCTGCTGGGGGGTCTGAAAATAGGAGGGTCACTCTGAGTCTGAACTGCGTATTGAGATCCTGTACTCCACGAATAAAAAAATTCTGATTTATGAAATAATAACTAATATTTAAGCAATTAAACATTTTCATTTAGGGATATATTAAGTTTAACATCTCATAATATTGCTAAACATGTTATAAATGCATTTATAAAATAAAATACAGTAATGTGTATAAAATAATAATATATAAAAAACATGAGAAACGATGTTAAGCATCATCAGCATTGGGAAATGTGAATTAGAACCACAGAGGTACTGCTTCATGCCTTCTAGGATGTCTATGTCTATAGTAAAAAAGGTAGATATGCTGGGCATAGTGGTACACACCTGAAGTCCTACAGAGGCAGAAGCAAGAAGATTGCTTGAGCCTAGGATTTCTAGACTAGCCCAGGTAATATAGTATACCTCTGTTTCAAACAAAACATAACAAGAGATAATAACAAATGCTGAGGGCCGAGGAGATGGCTCAATGGAATAAGCGCTTCCCTGGCAAGCACAAGGGCCTGAGTTCAATCCCTGGTTCCACAAAAAACAACAACCACCAAACAAAAAAATGCTGGCTAATGGGAATGTATAGTAGTATAGCCACTCTGGCAGAGAATTTGATCATTTCTCAAAAATCAAACATCAATTATGTCATGTAGCAATTCTTCTACATATATACTAAGAAAAATAACATGTGCACATAAAACACTTGTATGTGAATGTTCATAATAATATTCAGAAGAGCCAGAATGTAGAAAACCTCACATCAAATAATGAATGGATAGAGTAATGTCATAGTTAAAGGGTGCAAGATTGCTGGATGTGTTGGGTACACCTGTAAAAATCCCAGCACTCACAAAGATGAGGCAGTAGCTGACTTTGTATTAAGCTTGGGCTACTTAGTAATTTAAAGCTATCTTGGCTGGGTGTGGTGGCTAGCAGTGTGGATCCCTGCATCACATTGTGAGACCTTGCCTCAGAAAACAACCACCAAACAAAAGACCAGAAAAATGTGAACAAAAGACAGAGTATTAAAGTGTTTTAAAATTTATTGTGGTAAAGGCTGCAATAACTCTGAATATATTGAAAGCCAAAAAATTATATATTTCTAGGTGAATATCATGATAAGTGTTTTATATCTTGAAGTTTTAGTTATATACAGGTATAAACAACATGCAGGGAAAGTTTAAATGGATAATAAATTCTGTTAACTTTTTGTTACTCAGTGCTATCACTAATAAAAGTAGGTTTTCTTGTACATTGTTGGTAGGAACATAAAATGGTGGAAAACAGGAGGTTCTTCATAGTTAAACATGTTAGTATCATGTGATCCATCTATTTTATTTGTAGATTATACACAAAATCAGGCAGATACTTGAACATTAACAGCATTGCTTACAATAGTCAAAAGACAGAAGTTGAGTGTAACAATGCATACCTGTAGTCCTGGCTACTTCAGAGGCTGAGGCAGGATTGCAAATTTAAGGCCATTCTTCTGAATTTAATGAGAGGCTGTCTCAAAATAAAAATTAAAAAAAAAAGTGCTGCGCTATCACTTGAATTTAGATGTCCCCCAACAAGTGGAGCTTTTCAGTGATGGCAATATCTGATGTGTGATGCTGGGATTAAGGATATGATGCTGTGATTGATTCATGATGCAATGCTA
Source organism: Ctenomys sociabilis (assembly GCA_004027165.1). Taxonomy (NCBI): domain Eukaryota; kingdom Metazoa; phylum Chordata; class Mammalia; order Rodentia; family Ctenomyidae; genus Ctenomys; species Ctenomys sociabilis. The sequence goes on from PVKA01019317.1 coordinate 35,762, forward strand.
GAATTAAGGGTGGGAGTGCTACCCATGCTAGGGTGGAATAGTCTGAATAAGAATGTAAGGGATAGAGAGGGCTACTTTGTTAACTTGTCTCTTGCTTGCTGCTTTCTGCCTGCCCTGCTTTGCTGTGAACTGTTGTCCCCTCTGCTTTGACACCCAACTTTGGAGCTAGTCAAATATAAACCGAAGCCTCTACAAACTAAGCTAAATAAACCTTTCCTCCTTTAACTTTGGATCTCAGCAAAGAAAAGAAAGTAAGATAGGCTGGAATATAACTCAGTAATTTCTAGATTTTATTACCCATACCTCGATGCTGGAAAAAACATGGTAACAATACATATGTCCATCCATGTACAATAGAATATTCCCCTTAAAAAATAAATGTTAGCTGGGCATTATATACCTATAATCCCAAGATTTGGGAGGTTGAAACAGGAAGATTGCCATGAGTTCTAGGCCAGCATAGGCTACATAGGGTGTTCAGGACTGTCCTGAGTGGCATAGTGAGAATGTCTCAAGGAGGAAAAAAAAAAGAAAAAGGAATTTGATACATGCTACAAAATGGTGAGCCTTGAAAACATATATACCAGGCATGGTGGCGCATGCCTGTAATCCCAGCACTCGGGAGGCTGAGGCAGGAGGATTGTTGTGAGTTTGAGACCAGCCTGAGCTACAAAGTGAGCTTAAGGCCAGCCTGAACTGCATAGTGAGACCCTGTCTCAAAAAGACAAAAAAAAAAAAAAAAGAAAGAAAGAAAAGGACTAAATTCTTTGATTTCATTTGGATGAGGTGTAATAGATTAGTCATTTTGTAATACCCCACTGAACTGAATCAGTGTGGTTCTGGGTGTAGGAGGCCCACCTGATTGTTGCCAACAGCATAAAAAGGATAACTGGGGGGGAAGATGGTGTGCAGTTTGTTGATTCTCTTGGAGAAGCTTGTTGGTCTGGTTTTCCTGATACGAACTTAGGTGTTCTCAGAGGAGCTCGGGTCCTCACTGTTGCTGAGAATGCCTGTGGTTCTCTTCGGGGGATCTCTGGTCCTGGATTCCAGGCTCCAGTGCAGATAACTCAACCAACTGGTACAGATCCTTCATCCCTTTGGAGGAGTGTTTTTAGTTTCCACCACTGACCTTCAGGCCTTCCCAGGTCAGATCCTAGACACAGACTCAATGTTAAGACATTGTTGTGGGCTCTAGGTCTCCAAGTGGACTTGTGAAGAGCATTTCCGTGGACTCTAGATCTTTCACTGGAGATTGTTATGTGATCCAGACTGTCAGGTGGATTCATTGGTTGTGGACAGATCTTTCACACACTTTTTTTTTTTATTAATTTTAATTCTTTTTTTTTTTTTTTTTGGTGATGCCAGGGATTGAACTCAGGATCTTGTATTTGCCAGGCAAGCACTTATTTTACTGAGCTATCTCCCCAGCCCTTTCACACTCTTTTCCATTGACTGTTTAGGTAAATATTATAAGATAATCCTATAAATTGTATGTCCTGTATTTAATCTTTTCCATCGTAAACCTTGACCTTAACATAAGATAACTAGCTAGGTACACGAGTTTTGTAAATTAGGCAAGTACATAGAGGTAGAAAAGTAGAATAGTAGTTACCAGGAGGAATATGGAGTTACTATTTAATGGGTAAAAAGTTTCTGCTTAAGATGATGACAATGTTTCAGAAATGGGTAATGGTAATGATGTTATAGAGAAATAATATAAGTCCCAACCTGTTAGATGTCAGATATGCCATTTGACTTCCCAAAATCGAATAATGAATTCTAAGGAACAATGGAAGTTTAGAGTAGGAAGAATTTATGGAGATTACTAGCTCCTGAGAGTCAGGAGGGGACCTAAAAGTGAATTGTCAACAAGCCTATTTCTTAGAGGAAGTTTTATAAAGCAAAAAACAAGGTGAGTTCAAAATCATGAGGTGCATACAGTGTGGGTTAAAACTATAGTCAGCCAATATTATACAAGTATAGTTGCTCAGGTAATGTTGATCCAATGGGAAAGCAGGTCATGTAGCAAGTGTAGATGGAAAGAACAAAAGACCTTTTTAGAAAGAGATGAATCATGAGGTCTTGGTCAATCACCTGATGTTTACACTTTATTGGACCAGGTGCTATCATTTGTAATATATAATATTTGATTTATTATCCCTTGGGAAGGCATGTAGGTCTGCTCCTTCTAACTTATCTTGGGGCCTTGGGCATGGACAGATGTGTCTCCTGCCACAATTGTAATATATTCTTGTTTTCTCTACTAACTCTTTTGAGGGCCTAGCTTTGGCTGACTGCCTATAATATTTTTACCTAAGTTAGCTATTATAATGACTGTACAACATTGTTAATAGACTTTAAGCCACAGAGAGTTATGTAGCCAAAATGGCTAAAGTTTTATGTTTAACATGTCACTATCACAATTTATCACATTTAAAGATACAGTCCAAAAACAAAATTTAAGCATGCAACAATACTTTTATTGTAATTGATGAGTCAGGTAACTGGTGGCACATCAAAAAGAGACTATAGGGCCTGGGGAGATGGCTCAGTGGACTAAGCACATCCCTGGCAAGCTCAAGGGCCTGAGTTCAATCCCTGGTTCCACCAAGAAAAAAAAAAGAAAGAAAAAAGAGACTACTTCCATTTTTCCATTTAGCTGTGTGTTGTATTGTCTGTGATTTTTTCTTCTGTTTCTAAAGTGCATTTCTGTTATATTATGTATGAAGTCTAGAAACTAGTTTTTAAGTTTTGAACTTTATTATATATATTTGTATTATGTGGAAAGTTGGTACATGTACTTAACACATCTTAATTCTTCTCCTTGGGCCCTTTCCTTCTGTTTCTTGCTTCTCTTCCCTTTTGCAAAGTATCTGTCTCCCTATTTTCTGTTATTTGTTTGCTTGTTTTGAGACAGGGTCTTGATAGATGGTTCAGGGTCCCTTGAACTCACTATGTAGCCCATCGTGGCCTCATACTCAGAGTGCTCCTCCTGCTCGGCCTCCTAAGTGCTGCGATTATAAGTGTATACCACCATGCCTAGCCCTATTATCTTTTATTTTTCTCTTTTATTTTTCTCTTTGTTTGTATTTTGGGCTTCTCATAGAAAAGAAATGATGCATTATTCAAGTTCATGTGCCTGACTTATTTCACTTCACATTATGATATCAAGGTGTATCCATTTTCCTACAAATGACTCAAGTTTTCCTTTATGGCAGAGTAGTATGCCATTGTGTATAGATGTTGTATTTTCTCTATCTGTTAATTGACATTTGGTCACTTTCCAAACTTAGCTATTATGAATTGTACTACTGCAAACATGAGTATATGTGTATCAATAATGTCTTAAACTGTTTCAGGAAGATAACTAGAAGGAGAATAGCTGGGTAGAATGGAATTTCTATTTTAGCTTTTGAGGAATTTCCAAACTGAGTTCTATGATGGTTTTACAAGTTTACATTACTACTAACATAGAACATAACTCTTCAGTTCTCACTTCAGCATAAAACCCAAGGTACTGGTACTGCATTGTATAGCCTACAGTGTTCCTCCCTATCCACTCTGCTCCAGTTACACTAACCTTTTCTATTCCTTGAACATACCAAGCATCTTTCTAGCTTCAATGTTTCTGTACTCACCTTTTCTCTTAGGAAATTCTTCTCTCAGATAACTCCATGGCTTACTCTTTCAATTCCTTTAAGTCTCTACAAATGAGGCACCACTCAAAGAAGCACTTTGACTACCCTATACAAAATAGTGCTGTCCTAGCACTTTATTTCCTTTTTTCATTTCCTGATATTTTTTGAGATGTAACTCACATCAACCTTTTAAAGTATACATTTGAAAGGGATGCTATTGTTTTTTGTTTTCTTTTACAGGATATCACTGCACAGAACAGACTCATAGTGTTCTTCGTGTTCGCAGCCTCCCAAGTGCTGGGATCACAGGTGCTGTGCCACCCAGTCTCCATTGCCTCAGGGTGGCCCCGTGGCGAGTTCAATCCCTGGTTCTGCCAAATAAATAAATAAATAAATAAAATAAAAAGAAAGTGGAGAATACTAAATTATTTTTTTCCAAACAGTATCTCAGTAGGTAACGTAGGCTGGCCTCCAACTTGCTTTTCCTGCCTCAGCCTCTGAAGTGCTGGAATCTTTGGGATTATAGATGTCACTATTTCCAAGTATTTACACTCATTTTCTAAGTTTCTTCAGGAAAGACATCTTTTGTTTTCCTTTTCTTACATTCTGTAAAAATAATCTGAAGTCTTGCAGTCCTAGTGTTGGGATAGATAGCTCAGGTGCCTACAGGGCATAGGCAGTGTTAATACAAATCACTGAAATTGCCAAATGATATTTTTGTAATTGGAGAGAACACGGGTGTGAGAGGGCAGCTCCATCTTTTATTGTAGGAATACACATGTAGTGTTGCCAGATCTTGTGATTTGTCAAAAGAAGAGAGACTAAGGAGGCTTCACGTTCTGTGAGCTAGCTATCATGAAATTTCTTTGAGCTACTTAGTACAGTGCAGAAATTTATGAATTGTTTATTGCTGTGATTTTCCATTTAGTATATTTGGACCATAGTTGGCCTTGTATAACCTAAATGTGGGAAAATGAAACTAGATAAAGAGGGGCTACTGAACTGACATAAGGATTAACTATTTGCTTTGTGATTTTCCTCTTCATCTGTTATCCTCCTTTGTGTTAAAAAAAAAAAAAAAAAAAAAAAAAGAAAGAAAAGAAGAAGGGGGGCTGGCCAGATAGCTCAGCAGATTAAAGCACCTGTTTAGGCAGGCTCAGTGACCCCTTGGCCCCGGCCCCGCCCCCACCCTAGGGGCACACTGAGCCACTGAATGAGACTGAGGGTAGTGGTATGTGCCTGTGTACTCTGTACACTCAGTGCTGGGGTAGCTGAAAACTGGATGATCACTGCGAGTCCCATCTGTGCAGTGAGACCCTATAGACCCAGTACTAAATAGTGATGTATACGATATCACTATCATATACATAATGTTTGAAACACCTGCTAATTGTCTGCTATACTTAATCAGTTTTTCCTTTCTAGTCAAGCCAAATGAGAAATTATGTTTTAATAATAATGATAACCTTTAGTACTAGAATTTTTATCCTATGTCTTTATCCTGATTCCTCCTATATGATACATTTCTTCCAGTATGGTCTGCCAGGCTTGGTGGTACATACCTGTAACCGCAGCATTCAGATCGCCAAAGCAGGAGGATTGCTACTGTGAGTTCAAGGCCAGCCTGGGCTATGTAAGTGGGTTTAAGGCCAGCTTGTCCTACATAGTGAGCCCCAGCCTCAAAAAATCCCCCAAAATAAAAATTAAAAATTAACAAATGATCTTTATTATTTAATAAAAATACAGGATTTTTCACATTCCTTTAAAGCATCTGTTTCTAGAGCATAACCACTAGCAAACAAACAACTGCATTCTCTTCTAGGGCACATTCAATCCATCCCTCAGTTTAAGTCCCTCAACTTTTCACCTCTTTGCCTAAAAATTTTATTTTAATATTTTTTCTTTTCTTTTTTTGATCCTCTCTTTCTTCCTCCTTTCTTTTTGTGCCAGTGGGAGAAATTCCCAGTTTCTGTTCTAAGGTAGTTTCAAATCTCTTGACTTACATTGTGGCATACTTTTTTCTTTTCTTTTTATCATTTTTAATTATTTCTTTTCCTGTTTTTTGGTTTTCTTTTGTTTTTTGACTTTGAGATAGGGCCTCACTATGCAGTTCAGGCTGGCCTTGAGCTCTCTTTGTATCCTAGGCTGGTCTTGAACTTGGAATGATCCTTCTGCCTCAGCTTCCCAAGTGCTGGGATTTACAGGTGTGTACCACCATACCAGCCTTTCCTATTGTTGTTTGCTCTGCTCACAGCCGGAATTGTCTGATTTTACTTACGATTTCTATAGAGGTATCTGCATTTTATATATTTTAGAAAGTGCTTATAAAGAAAATTAGAAGATTAACTCCTTGTAATAGTATAATACTGTTAACAGTGTATTTGAATATTTGTTTTATTACTATACTGATCTCAGCATCTACATCATTCAGTTAATCCTTAACCCTTTGTTAGTATGCATATATTCTGTAGGAAGTTCACTTATGATTATGGTGTCAAATCTTAATGTTTTCTTAAATCACTTATATGTACTCTTTAAGCTTTTCCTTAACAGTGGCTATTTTCTTTCTTTTTTTTTTTTGGATTTTTGGGACAGGGTCTCACTATGCAGTTCAGGCTGGCCTTGAGCTCACTTTGTAGCTCAGGCTGGCCTTGAACTTGACACAATCCTCCTGCCTCAGCCTCCTGAGTTCTGGATTAACATATGCTCACCATGCCCACCTGTTTTTTTTTTTTTTTTTTTTTTTTTTTTTTTTTTTTTTTTTTTTTTTTTTTTTTTTTTTTTTTTTTTAATGCTATCAATTGAATATATAGTTTCTTCTTCCACTCAGTAAAATAAATCTTTTATTTGGGCCTGTGTTAAGCATCCTTTTTCTTTTTTTGTGGGAATAGGATCTTACTGTGTAAGGCTGGGGTTATAGCATGCACCGCTGTGCCCAGCTTTTTCCTTCTCTTTGGAATGATGTTTTCAAGTAGTATTTTAATGGACTTTTCATTTGTTTCCCCACTTGTATTTGGACTTCAACCATCCGGCTTTTTGTCTTTTTTTTTTTTTTTTTTTTTTTTTTTTTTT